>JABXWE010029640.1:0-20850 GCA_014611495.1 Limonius californicus
GGCGCCCACTACTTTTGACTTATTCTGTGCACAACTAGGAAGATTTCCTCCCGTAAGCGATTTCCGTGGACTCCCGCTACTCCTCTGAGCTATGCTGTAGGCTTCCGGTTACGGGTCGACGCAAAAGCTCGTTTGGCCCGTAACATCCCACACGTCTATCTACTCGCATCTTCAATATGCAAATATTGTGCTTGTTTATGGTTTCTGCAAATGAAATGTCAGAGCTGCGGTTAAAGAATATCGTCAACGGTTTGCTCATCGTAGGATTCTGAGTAGAAGCGTATTTGTCAAAGTTTTCAACACAATGCGCGACAGTAGTACTTCTGCGCACTTAACATCTGAATGTGTACGTGGACAAGATGTAAAGTAAGTGGAAAACATCTTTGATTTAGTGGAACAGAGTCCTATAACTATCTCACGAAGAACTGCCGCGCAACTTGAAATTTCTTACAAGAGTGATTCGTACACTACTCGAACAATGCTTACACCTATACCACATCCAGAGTGTACAGCATCTACACCAGAGATACCATGTTAGGCATGCAATTTTGTCGGTGGATAAATGCTAGCAACTGTTACTTACAAAGAATTTATTGATGAGGCAACATTTACCTATGACAGCGCCAAAAATACCCGCAATTCTCACTGATGGTTAAATCAAAATCTACATGAAACAGTCGAAGCAAATTTTCAGCACCGTGTTTAAACTTGTGGTGTGATTGTCGGTAATCAATGAATTCGCCTTGGAATTTTTGTGAAATGATTAGAAGATGTTGCTTTAAACATAAGAAGTGCTACTACTACTATGTACTATCAGCAAGATGGAGTTCCTCCACATTTTGCCGATCAGGCCATGCCGTACTTGAATAGAACTTTTTCAGGACGATGAATTGGTCGCGGTGATCCGATTCGTTGGCTGCCAAGGTCTCTAGACCTTATACTATTAGGCTTTTGTTTTTGAGGCCGGTTAAAAAGTGTGGTGTATAAATCAAAGGAGATGCACCAATTCGTCGTATTTTAAATGATGCTACTTGCATAAAGGGACACCATAAGGGCTGTTCGCAATACAGCAAAAAATGTACAGAGATCCATAGCGACATATTCGAATATTTATTGCAGCATACATTTTTAAGACGCTGTAATTCGAAAACAAATAAAGATCGCATAACTTCGGTATTTGTTCTAATGTGTAGACTACGTTCCCGGGGTTTGAGACTTTCCTCCGGACTCGCCCTGTACATAGACGACTAAGTAGTTATGTAGTAATTAATATTAGATTTCGTATGGCAACATTTTCAATTCTATACACGGTATCTTGTTACACACACAATTTTCTTCCACAGCTGCAATTTTGTGCAGAATATCTCGGGTCTGAAGCGCTGCAGCATGTCTTTTAATTTTACATTCAGGTAGTTTTAGTTTTACAAGCAGTTAAGCAAACTTGTCTTTACTTCAAACAGGTAATGCTTCCTATTACAGAATATGCAGATTCTTAAATATCTGTTTATCTTTGCGACCAGAGTTTCTGGTAGCAAGATTGTAAGCAGTAAACGTTAAAGGATCATTGCTGTTGCATGTTTTAACCACATTAAATTGAATTAGGGATTTAATTTTAGAGTAGCGAAAGGTATCTTGTATATCGTCAAGAGTAATATTATCTAATTTGGTTTTTTGACAACCGCTAATATTTTATAATTTCAACTGTCGTAAAATAGCGATATTCAGTCTTAGTTATACGATATAAAGTTTCTAAAGATTTTAAATAAAAAACTCAGATATTTATGAATATAAAAGTTTTAACCACGACAGAGAAGTAAATGTAAAAATAGTATGCAAAACCACGACAACTGAAGTGTCTTTTTTATACAGTATAATTATTAAAAACTCAGTCAGTATAATTTTGTTACGTAAGATCTATTAATTGCGTACATTTGTTATTATAACTGAGTGGGTCTAAATCCAACAAGCATATCTATGTGCATTTTTCATTACTATATTGTTTACGTTCTGAGAATATGGACCACAATACGGTAAAAGCATTAATTAAATGTTGAATCACTACTTTTCTTCTTGTGTATAGGTCAATGGCCTGTTAACTACCTACAATGGAATAGGTCCTATGATCCCTCTTTGCACGTATGCCGGGCCGGAGGCTAACCTAACCCGTCGAACAGAGAAGAGAAGTTCCACTACATGGTTTACGATTGACAAAGACGTTCGTATGACAACCTTGTCTCATAAATTAATACATTTCATAAAATGTATCATTTAAAACAATTTGAGTTTCCATTAATTTACGTTCTTGGCCTTTAAATACAATACCAAGCAACAATAATTAACGATACTGCCATTTTATCGACAAAGACCGTTATCTTTGTCCCGAATAAAAATAAAGTTATTATTTATTGGTCGTAACTTCTAAATTAAGATATTGTTATGTTCGTTTAGCGTTGCCGCTTTACAGGAAATAAAATTCTATGTTAATTGCCGTTCTTATGTTGATTCCTATTTTCTTTATTTTCAAAAATTAAATTTATGGGAGGCCACTTTCGAAACTTAATCGAACGTTTGACGTGCTTATTTAGTCTGTTAACGCCGGCCAAAAATAATTATTAGAACTCCTTTTGTCAGCAGCGTGTCTCTGGATATGTTATGTTTCTCGGAAGTCACACGTGTGAGAATTTGTTCCAGAACTCTTGCACCATATTTCGCAATGTGGTGTAATAATTTTGGCCGATTCGTATTCGCGTTGCGTTTCCTTCTTCGGCCCGGTCACGCGATACTTTCGCGGGGACCGTTGATAAACTAAGAAAAAGAGTGGACGCTAGGCTATGGGAGAGAACTAACGTGTTTTTTTTTGGATAGCGGGTTGTGTCGCAGCTCTTCTGCTAATTGAGTTATCGTTTCGGTTTTTGCGTTAGGCAGAAGAATCTTCGACTTGTGTCGGATTAAAAATATTAGCAGAGTGTCAGCTTTTTCAATAACAATTCAGTGAAATTGTTTTCTCGACTTGTGTCGTATAAAAGCTATCAAACCCGTGGAAGTACTGTTTTTCGAGCCGTTTTAACTGATCCTACCGTACAGCGGCGGAGATCTTGACATCTGCAGTTCCCGTCTCTTCTCTCTCGGCGTCGAAAAAGCCCTGGCCGTAGCGTTATCTCCATTCGATCCAAGCTTCAGGGGCGTACCAGCGAATTCTTCCTGCTTCCCGAAGATCTTAGGAACGCCCCAGTTGTGCTTCTCTGTGCTACCGAAAACACTAAGGTAAGAAAAATTTTAATTGTGTGGTGAAAACTTTTTCCGAGTTTAATTTTCAAGTTTCAAGTGCTGAACCTTTTTTTAGATGCGACCTTCAGTCGCCAGTTGTCGTTTCTTCTTTTGGTTAACTGTAAAGTGTATTCGTAAATTGTATTAAATTGTAAATTCCGACGCCACTGGCTGCGTAGATCTCTTCTAAGAAATTGAATATCGCAAGCCACTGACGGCGAGCCTTTTTTAATTCGAACGATTCAACAAAATCTTGTATTAATTAACCATAAATATTACCATTTTCAATGCAATCGTTATATTTTTTGTATCATGTCAGGCAACTAAAAAAAGTTGGATTATATTTGTCTTGAAATTTACCACGTCTTTTATTTTTGTGTATTTATATCTTTGTGTGGATGAACTTTGCAAACTTTACATATAGGAGGAGGCACAATAAAGGTGAGTCCGATCGCGTAAGCTGCTGGTTTCTCAGCCTTCCACGAGACCTGGTAATCTGCTCTGATTTGGAAGGTGGTGCCCGTTAATTTTGACATGCTCTGTCCACAACTAGAAAGATTTCCTCCCGTAAGCGTTTTCCGTGAACCCCCCCTACTCCTCTGAGCTAAGCTGTAGGCCTTTCTTCGCCTATCTTGTTGTGGGTCGACGAAAAAGCTCGTTTGGCCCGTAACAATATCCGCTATTGAAATCCGTCGTAATGTTATTGTCCGTATTCACAGGGTTGTTAAATCCAGGAAAATATTATGAAGAGCTAGCGCACCATCGGAAAAGGCATCGCAACTACTGTCAGGACAGGTAGAACCGATCGAATCTGCTTACGTAGACGCGAAAGTTGATTACTTAGAGCGCCGTAACTTCATAACCAAACGACGTATAAAGATGGGGTTTTTACTGTTGCATGGATCGTTCCGTGTACTACGGCGCCATTTGTGTAGCAATCCGGCCGAAATCCTTAACCTTAACCTCTAAAAATAACATTTTTGCAGAGTCACGATCCGTTCCTTGCCGATTGGCTGCTATCTTCGCTTTTGTAGGTATTCTGGAAACCTATCAGTGTATGAGATATTGTGGAACCGACACAATCCGACCTTCCATTTACGAACGCCACTGTCAAGAACTCAAAATTCAAGAATATACAATGACCGACGTTGCGGCTGTTGCTGAGGCGGCGCTAAAAACGATCGGTTAATTTTATTAAGAGAAAGATAGGTGAATATTTCACAATATTTGAAAAAAATAAAAATGATGAGGATGTTTCTGCTATTTACTATCACTTGCGCGTTTTGGCGTTCAATACAGATACTTTCCAAACGCGGAGCACAACGCAGTGCTTTGTCTCGTCTACGTAGATTTGTTTAGGCAATTTTGTTGCCCCGCCGTTCTATTGATTGCCGTGCTAGGTGTTCTAATTTTCTTCTGTCATTCTTTTAACTATACCCCTTAAATTTATTCTTCGGTGAATTTCATCGTTTTTTTTTAAATTTTGTTTGCAATTTTTATCCCCAGCATGTTCCGCTCTATTGCGCGTTGAGTTATATTTAATTCGTTAATAGATATTACTATAAAAGCCATGGACTCTAATCCGTATGTAGTTGTTAGGAGTACGCGTGTATCGTATACTTCCCTATTCAAGTTTATTGGTATATCGCTTAAATATATGTGCTAGTTTTCCATATGATATTTATCTTTAGAATACTTAGAATGTAATGATTTTATTTTATATCAGGCACTTCCGCAACATATACATTCTGCATCATATCCCGTACTCAAACCAAGCAATCTATCACTTCATATTCTAAACAATCTACCTTTATAGTGATTGATGGAGATGACACATCATTATACGAATTGCAAACTGTAACTACGCTAGGAGAAGAAAATAACAGAATAAATAACAGCAAAAAACTCCTTAAAATGTTTCTGTTTAATGTTTCTATTTAAATACAATTGGCAATTTTTTTTACAGAAATATACTTAAATATATATATCGAAAATTAATCAACAATTTGTGTGTGGAACTAGATTGCCTGTAACAATTTACAATGTCTGAATATACTTCACATACTTGCTGCAAATATACAGTAAGATTAAAAAAATTCTATAACGTTGCTTGGAATACAAACGAGTGTCGTTACTGCAGCTTTACAGATTATAGAAATTACTTAATTATCAAAGTATGTTTCACTTGCTACAATAATTTTTACCCCAGAACATAAAATATGTTTTAGGATACTTTAAGGCAACCTATCTACTACTATTTCCTAACATTTTAAAAGATCTGGCAAAGAATCAGCCTAGGTTTATCATGCATTTCGAATGCAAGTGCGAGAAATGTTAGAAGACGTTTATTAAAAATCCTAATTCTTGCCGATGTTAAGTTATGCCTTCAAATATAAGTATTTAGTTATTTAGACTAAAAAACTCATATACAGGGTGCCCCACCAAAAAAACGAAACAGGCGTGGTTTGTGACACTAAACTCCAGTTCTTTGAAAAACACCCGAAAATGTTAAATTAATTTGCCGTAGGGACATGTTATACGGCTATTTCCTTTCACCTATCTTCAATCCCAAAATTGGAATAACTTTTACCCTAAAAAACAGCATTTGGAAACTCGATGAATTTGATTTCCAGTAGTGTTTTTATTTTTGGATTCCGAGTGTTTGTTTCCGCGGAAATGCAAGTTTCAGAGTAGTAAATGTTCGAAATAAGTACCACCAGCGTCCATACAGTAATAAAGGTTAAGTTCAAAATGCCGTTGCATATTCTGAAGCATTTTTGGAGTGATTAGACGGCATTCGGCATGTAGTAATAGACGCACGACACACTAGGAGTATTTTGAACGTAAGAAGTTATAGGGGGCTGACTGTGATACAAACCATTTCTTAGTAAAAATCAGATTCAGACAAAGAATAACACGCGAAAATCAAAAGAAAGCAGTGAATAACCAACAACTAGATATGGAAAAACTCAGAGAGAGTAATGAAACAAGAGAAAAATATAGCAATACTTTACAAGGGAAATTTGAAATGCTGGAATGGAAAGAGAAAAAAGAGAAAATCAATAGAGAATAAATAGAGAAATGTTGGGAAAAAATAAAAAGAATACTGACCTAGACCACCGTGGGAAAACGCAAAATGAATAAGGGGAAAAATGGTACGCTGAAGAATGTGAGCGAGTAATTGCCGAAAGAAATGAAGCAAGATTAGAAATGCTAAGAGACGTGAAGGATAATAAAATAGAAAACTTTAAAAACAGGTAAAGAGACAGAAAGCCGGGTTTCAACCAAGAACAGTGCTCTGTAAGAGTGAGGAAAAAAAGCTGCTGGGTGGCAAACAGGGATAAAATTGTGGTGTTTCAAAATTAGTTCAAGACTGGTTCGATTAATACCCGATACATTAGCCATTTGCCTTGTACTCAACGTAGAATTGACAACTTGGCTCAGAGCGGCGATTTCAACAGCTTCATATCATTTACAGAATTTTGCTTATTATTTGGGACAGACCTGATCTCCCGAAACTTTCTCGCTTCAAGACATATTTGCGATTCACATGCTTATCTGCTTATTGCTGGTTGAACAATTCTGCGTTTCTACTGGCACATTCAATGTTTTCGAAGAAAAACGCAATTATTTGAACTCTTTCTGCAACAGAAGAAACCATTTTAAACGTTCAAAGACAACGACAACTACGAAATACGGCGTGAGGCTTACATAAAAAAATATTCAAATGATTACACTAATGTATGATCAACCAATGCCGTCTAATCATTCCATAAATGTTCCAAAACATTTGCTACCCTGAAGCTTTCAACTGCATTTCCATTGGAACTAAAGCTCGGAATAAAAAAAAACACAACTTTTACAGTATTTTTGGATTTATATTCACCGATCTTTCAAGTAGCATTCATTTTGATACCACTTGCCATTTAAAATTTTTAGGGTGAACATCACCCCAATTTTGGGGTTGAAGAGTGGTGAACGGAAATAGCCGTATAACATGTCCCCCTGGCAAATTGTGTGTCTAGTTCGGGGGTTTGTCACGCCTATTTTAAATTTGGTAAAATAATCGATGAAGTGTAAAAATCCTCTCGATGCTACGCCCTTGCTCCAGTAGGAAGTTAATAACTTGACAATGTTAGTATCCCGGGAAACCCAATCGAAGATGGATGTGGATTCTAAACAATAAATAATAGGCGCCACCGACTTATACATTTACTAACATCGTCCGAGGTGTAATATGGGAAGTCGGACCCCCTAGATGGCTTATCACCTACCTTATTTCCGTAGCTCTTCTTATGTAAACTTAGCTTACATAAATCGTCGATAATGAAAAGACAGATTGCAACCAAATCTTGTTTAATTTGAGAATAACCCAATACACCAGAATTACAAATAAAGTCCCAATTTTACGTAGAAAAGAATTAATTAAATAAACTTCGAGCAACACTCAAACAAATGAAGGACAGTAATTGCGCTTATATGTACAGCAAAATCTTAGGTAACTAACGCAAAATCACGTTCGAGAGGCCTCGCGAAGCGAAATCACGCGGACAACACCGACCAATTCCAACTGAAAACTACAGAAACGCAATGTCGTCCCACTCTCGAAGTACCCTATACTCCTAAAATTGTTCCCCAATACAATAAATTAAAAGTATAATAATAATTAAAGTATATTTATGCTTAATTAGTTCCCCAACATTATAAACCCCTGTTACAATCACGTCAACGAAAATTGTTTATACACTACTCAAAAAATAAAAGTAGTCATTTTTTGTTGTTGACATATTTCTATCACGATTGAAAATTTTTTAAATATTATTCCGTAAAAATTTAAAACAATTATTTATTTCAACTGTAACAACATTTTACAAAAATTAAATTAATATTAATGAAGCTATAAGGTGTTAAACACAATCATGTGGAAAACTAAAGTGATAAGTAAGGTAATTATGGTTCAAGCTTAATTCAAAATTTTACGAAAACTTATTTTTCTTAAAATTTGTATACAATCAATACTTAGTATTGCCCCCTCGTGCTTGTATAACTGCAGTACAACGTCGGGGCATACTGCGAATAAGCCTTCGGAGGTTTTCTTGTGGGATATTCTCCCATTCTTCAATTAAAGCGTGTTCTAATTCTTGGAGCGTCACAGGAACATTTGGACGGCGCCTAATGCGTCTTGCCAAATAGTCCCATACATGTTCGATCGGGTTCATATCAGGACTACATGCTGGCCAGTCCAAAGTACGAACGTTGTGCTCTTGGAGATAACGAGTAACAATTCGGGCAGTGTGCGGCCGAGCATTATCATGCATTAGTATGAAATTTTGGCCATCGTTTTGTACTCTGGGTACTACATGAGGCTCTAGAATATCCTCGATGTACCTCTGTCCCGTAATAGCGCCGTTGCGAATCACTACCAGATTTGTGGGACCATTTATCGAAATACCGCCGCAAATCATTACCGAACCACCTACAAATGGAACACTTTTTTGTAGTGTTTGCGGTAAATATCGTTCTCCCGTTCTTCGCCAGACTCGTTTTCGTCCATCATTCCCAGAAAGAACAAATTTTGATTCGTCCGTAAACATTACTCGACGCCAGTGCCGAGGTTGCCAGTTGACGTGCTGCCTAGCAAATTGTTGTCTCATTTGACAATGCTGTCTAGATAACTTTGGTACTTTTGCAGGACGTCGAGATCTTAAATTGGCCTCTTTCAATCTGTTACGAACAGTTTGGTCACTTACTCTACGGCCACTAGTACGCAACAGGTCCTCTTGAAGATCCCGAGCAGTGGATGTGCGACTACGAAGTGCTTGTAAACGAAGAAAACGATCATCAGCAGCAGTCGTTTTTCTTTGACGGCCCGTTCCTGGACGTCTCGTAACCTGATTTGACTCTCTGTAACGTTTCCATAACTTCCAAATGGTCCCTTGTACAACCCCAAGCTCCCGAGCCACATAACGCTGAGAATAGCCTTCTTGTAACAACGTAACACCTCTGGTAACTTCTAATGTAGTTAAATGTCTTCGAAGTCGTTGAGGAACTTGATGGTGATGTTCAGCCATATCAACAAATGACAGAAACAATAGAAATCATGCATTGTTTATCCGTAACAAGTCCCTTGATTACTTTAGTTTTTAGCATGTTCACGTTTAACAGCTTGTAACTTTATTAAATGCAAATTATTTTTTTACAAATGTAGGGGTATTTTAGACAAGTAATTGCTTTATACATATGCCAAGTCTTACTTAAAAATTTTAAAGCTTAATGAAAATACGCCAACAAAAAAAATGACTACTTTTATTTTTTGAGTAGTGTATAATAAAATAAGACAATCATAAATTTACAAATGTTCCGTCCTCAAAAATATTAGCGTGAAATAATATTAATTCACTTCCCTGTTGCGAGTGTGCTGTCTATCTCTGCAAGCAAGTTTCACGATGTTATCATCGACGCCAGCGCTTGGAGCGGTTGAGAGAAAAAACTAGCCCAACGGACTTGACAATGCCTGTGGTCTTAGTGGACCATATCAGCAGACTTTCCACCCAAGCGCATTTTGCCTAAATTAGAATTACAGCGCAAATTAGTTTCGATGTCTGGAAAAAGTTTAGACTGAACAATCTTCATATTACTAAACAACTCACCAGTGGCTGGTAAACTGGCAAAAAAAACCTGGAGTTTTGATTTCCACAATCAAGGAACCCTCCTGTGCTGTGATGTTTCAAATCGGAAATCTATTTTCCAAATCGCGAACGATTTATTACAATAATAACACACGTTGCATGTATATGTCCGATCAACTTCAATACTCAATCGTCCTCGATCCTCGACTTCGTAGAAAATTTTTGTCGCCCCCTCAATTTTTCGAAACTCCGCTAATATGTGCATAAATCTACCTTGTCTTCCGAAATGTAAAATGTAAAATGGGTTGCTTCCAACTAGGCGCGGAATTCGTTACAGGTTCTTCAAAGAATTGAGGTTTAGTGTCACAAAACACACCAGTTTGGTTTGCGGTGGGCCACCCCGTTTGACAATTGAAACCTGCTTTGAAAAATTTTAAATAATTGCAGAAAATGGTATACATCGTGCGGTGTAAGTAAAAACAGTTATTTTGTTTTCTGCGACCAAACTTATTCGAAAATTCATTTCGGCTGCGATAATTAAATTGTTTCTTGCCTATATTCGTGGAAATTCATGTTAACTACATTCTTTTTCGAGTGATTTATGTCTTACGAGATGTAGCCTATGCACGTGTTGTTAGAGTGCCACAGACATAAACGACCTACAACTTAATGTGGGCTCCAAACCACTGGAAGTGTAAACACTTCTACTTCAGAGAAGATTTACTAGGCAGAATACCTCGCTCGTTTGCCATTGCTTAGCTAGGTAGAACGGCCGTTAAAAATCCGATGTTCCGGTACTGGGAATTGCACCCAGAACTTTCAGCGTAGAAGCCTAACGCGCTAACTTCTAGTCCACGGCCACCTCTTAACAATAATAAGCTCAAACAATATTATTAACTATTGCACCCAGTTTTATTAGGTTTCTGCTGTTTTATACGTATTTTCAAAAGTAATTTAAATAGACATAGTATTTTATACGCTTTTACCTGGTCTAAATGAATACATCATAAAAAATATTAAAATTGGACCTGTCAACTGTGAGTGTTATAGAATGGAATACCGGAGGGTGTTTGCTGATGATTGGCAATACTTTCATTCTATATCACTTATGAGGGAGTTACTTTCACATCAATCCGCCGGCTGTAGCTGTTCAAATTAATTCACTGAATGTGTAAACTCTATTGTTTACAGAATAAACACATTTCTGTTTATTTATGTGTGTAGTTTCCCAGAATTATAATTATTTTCTAAATTTGGATGTTTAATTCAAATAAAGAGGGTTAATATTGATGCTAAAATGTTACTGGACGTATAAACCGGAATTAATTTGATGTGTGTATAAGTATATTTTGATACAATTCGCACATCACTCCTTGACAACTTAATTTCTATGTATCTAGCTATTTATACATGAAGTAGGTTGATGCCGTGTCATAAATAACATTACTAATTCGAATAACCATTCAGGTTTATTTCCACGGTAGTTTATTGTAATACCGTTACACAAACAGCTGGCTTAATGAACTCTACGAAATACATGAAGAGGGTTATTTCTGACAGATGTTGGTTTGATAAAGTCATTTCAGATTATATGTGAAATTATAAATACTGTATCCACCAAGGGTATGTTTTCATGCTTTAGTTTATAAACAACTGATGAAAAGCAGAACATACAGAAGCGTATATACATTTTTAAGTGAATTGTTTTAAATCGTGAAAAAGATAAGGATGAGAACAATGAAAAATGTTCATATCAACAGATATTTTTGCCAGGCTACAAGGTACAAGGTTTTACGAAAATGTGGAAGAGTGACTATTTAGGGTATATGAACAACAACTACTTATGTTTAACAAATTTCTTCGACGAGTTCTCAAATTCAAACAGGAATTTCTAAATTGAAACCTCATCTAACAACAATTTCAAAATTAAATGAGTTAAAAATTGACTGTGACTCTTGTTAACATAACCATGGCATGGAATGGAATTCTTACAAGACTACGAGCACAATAGGCGTATGGCGGAAAATGTCTTTAAAAAAATGGTCGAAGTCTTTGAGAGACGAGAGAACAGGTGTAGGAAATAAGTCTCTTATAGTTACGATGAACGACAACTTCGGTTAATAGTGAAAATGACGAAAAAATGAATGCTCTTATACAGACGTGTAATAGTCAAATTTCTCAAAATTCACTAGTTAGTGTAGTAAGTGTTGAAGACATCGCAAACAAACTAAAATATCTTAAGGAGAGTGTTAGGTAGATTTCGCGCTTGTTGACTGAAGAACAAAAGTTGAATCGTTTGCAAATCCCTTCTTCTTTACTGCAGCGATATGACACAAAAGGAGATGAATGTTGAGACTCAATGGTGGCAAGTGATGAAACCAGGGTACATTACTTAACTCTAGAATTAGCACGTGCAAACATGCAGTGGTGTCACACCATATCTACAAAGCCAAATAAAGTTGTAATAATAAAAATGATGGCAACTTGTTAGAAATCACCAAGGGGTGCCTTTTGTTAATTTCCTCACATAACGGTGTACAATTATTGCAGACTATTATGTAACGAAGTTTCCGGGGAGCAGCCGTTTTAATATTTGTCAATCAAATATTGGGTCCCTTTAGTTCCCGAAAGAGGCGTGTTAGTGGACCTCCAAATTGTTTTCCCCCACGCACTCATCCTCGCGTCCAATCACACGCCGGAGGAGCCGCGTAGAGAAGTGGAACCGGTATAAATCCAGAATCCTAGAACAAATTCATTAGCTTGGAGTGCACCTCCACCAGAGCAGGAACTCGCCGAAATTTGGAGTTCAGCGCCATCGGAGAAAGAGGTCGAAGATACTTGGAGTCCGAGACTTTGGGTAGAAAGTCAGCCCGCAACTGGAAGTAGCAGTCCACCAGAGGAGGAAGTTAAACCGTCGAAATATTCTCAGCCAGTGAGAATTTCCAGCCCATTGGAAAATTCAGTAAAATCAGCGTACCTGTACAGTGTAGCATTTATTCATTTTGTGGAACACCTCGCCGTTGCGGTTAACTTAGCTGATATCAAGCAGGTTGTGCCAGTTAGTATCAATTAGGTTAACGTACCGATCAAATAAGGGATTGAAGGTCTTGCAAACCGGTCAGGCCAGGTTAATCGGACGCTTGATTTTCATATTTTATCCATAATTGGAGTTCCATTGTTATGTTCATTTTGGAATGTGCCGCTTTATATGAATTGATTTCTTGATTTGTTTGCCGCTTCGTCGGAATTAGTAGCGTTATTTTAATTGCAGTCTTATTTTGGGTTACAATTTTCGCTATTTTGTTTTGTCTTTCTAAAATTGAGTTACGGAAGGCCGGTTCCCTTAAACCTTGAACGTTCTCTTTGTAGTCTGAATTTCTGCCGACTAAATTTTCGGAAGTGTTGATCTCGGCGATACACGTGTTAGAAATTCCTTCTGGAACTTTTGCGCAATGTTTCGAAATGTGGTGCAATGGTTTTAGAAAATGCAAATCCCATTAAATTTTTAAGTCAGTCGATCATCCACCTGTCTCGGCTCCGGACCTTCCCAAAATTACATCTCTAGGGGAGGGCCGTAATTATATCGAGTGCTGCAAGTGGCGGCTTTTGAGTTTTGTTAAGGGGTATCTGTTATGTGTGTTCCGTCTCGCTGTTTCATTACCAAGGGGTATAAACAGACCATCGGCTAGCGCTGGATTTAAAAGGGAAACACTAGATTCAACCCCGGTAAAAGGCAATTCGTTGGTGAATTGACCAATCGCCGTCGCTCTGCAGTTTTCATTTGTGCGCTGAATGCATCAAATTTCCGGGCCCCTGGATGTTGACTTCCTTCAACCCAGGCTTCAGGGCCGTACACATGGATTTTATCATCATCTTGTGAACCAGTATCGTGCTGGCCGCTCCTATTCTCCGAACTTCAAGGTAAAAACAGTTTTGTGTTGTGACAAACCTTTGTTGCTCGCGTTAACTTGCAGACTTCAAATTTAACTTTATGTAATTACAAGAAAAAATGACCTTCAGTCGCCAGATGTGTTGTTAATTTGTTTTATAATAAAACTGCTAGATTATACTCTATGTTTGTGAACTTCAGCGTCATTGGTGTTTCGTAGCTGATTTCAGAACGTAAATCTCGTTGCACCAGTGGCGGCGGGTCCATTTCTTTAAACTTTCAAGAATTTTACCCATGTAATTCAAACTTTTTGCGTTATAACTCGTGTCATTTTATTGTATTGCCACATTCTAACTATTTTATTATATGTGTTTTAAAGTTTACTGTCTCTTATTGTGCCTTTTGTACTTGTTGGTGTAAGAATTTTGCAAGCTTTAAATATATATAGGAGGAGGCACAATCACGGTAAGTTCCGTTCCCGTAAGCTGCTGGCTTCTCGGCCTTCCACGAGGACCTACAACCAGCTGGATTTAGAAGGTGGCGCCCACTTATTTTGACTCGCCCTGTACACAACTAAAGATCTTCTCCCATAAGCGATTTTCACGAACTCCCCCTACTCCTCTGAGCTAAGCTGTAGGCCCTTTTCCATCAAGTTAGTTACGAATCGTCGAAAAAGCTCGATTGGCCTGTAACACCATCTGGGCCTTAGCAAACCGCTGATTACCGTGTTCCGTTCATTAACCCAGCGAAGCAAGAAAACCATAAACGACTTCTCAGATGAATTAAACTAACTCGTATACATATCAGGTGACAATTTAAACTTATAACTGTGTGAACACTGAGAATGACTCCGATTAGCCGTTTCGTGGGTGAATTTCGTTTACTGCATCTACAACTAATAACCATTTTGCTTATTTGTGTAAATTCGCAGGGTTCAGTCGCAGTGCGCTGCAGGCATCCCACCAACCTGCGCAGTGTCATCCACGCGGCATCTCCGGCCCAGTACCAGCGGTGTACCTACCAGGATTTTGCATACCATATTACCTGGTCCGAATATTATTACTTTTATTCATTTAATCAAAAACAAATACATTTTAACTTATTGTAAGATTTAAATTTAATAAAACCTATTATCATCATTACCGTCTAAAGCAGTTATGACGAATCTCTGGCTTTGTGCTATGCCGGCACCCGTCCCCACGAGGACCGTTACAATTATTCGGTAATCTATTTACTTGTATTATTTCTTTTATTCTGTCGCCAGATGTGTTGTTAATTTGTTTTATAATAAAACTGCTAGATTATACTCTATTTTTGTGAACTTCAGCGTCATTGGTGTTTCGTAGCTGATTGCAGAACGTAAATCTCGTTGCACCATGGCGGCGAGTCCATTTCTTTGAACTTTCAAGAATTTTACCCTTGTAACTTTTTGCGTTATAACTCGTGTCATTTTAGTGTATTGCCACATTCTAACTATTTTATTATATGTGTTTTAAAGTTTACTGTCTCTTATTGTGCCTTTTGTACTTGTTGGTGTAAGAATTTTGCAAGCTTTAAATATATATAGGAGGAGGCACAATCACGGTAAGTTCCGTTCCCGTAAGCTGCTGGCTTCTCGGCCTTCCACGAGGACCTACAACCAGCTGGATTTGGAAGGTGGCGCCCACTTATTTTGACTCGCCCTGTACACAACTAAAGATCTTCTCCTATAAGCGATTTTAACGAACTCTCCCTACTCCTCTGAGCTAAGCTGTAGGCCCTTTTCCATCAAGTTAGTTACGAATCGTCGAAAAAGCTCGATTGGCCTGTAACACCATCTGGGCCTTAGCAAACTGCTGATTACCGTGTTCCGTTCATTGAACCAACGAAGGCAAGAAAACCATAAACGACTTCTCAGATGAATTAAACTAACTCGTATACATATCAGGTGACAATTTAAACTTATAATTGTGTGAACACTGAGAATGACTCCGATTAGCCGTTTCGTGGGTGAATTTCGTTTACTGCATCTACAACTAATAACCATTTTGCTTATTTGTGTAAATTCGCAGGGTTCAGTCGCAGTGCGCCGCAGGCATCCAGCCAACCTGCGCAGTGTCATCCACGCGGCATCTCCGGCCCAGTACCAGCGGTGTACCTACCAGGATTTTGCAGACCATATTACTTGGTCCGAATATTATTACTTTTATTCATTTAATCAAAAACAAATACATTTTAACTTATTGTAAGATTTAAATTTAATAAAACCTGTTATCATCATTACCGTCTAAAGCAGTTATGACGAATCTCTGGCTTTGTGCTATACCGGCACCCGTCCCCACGAGGACGAGAACTTACAATTATTTGGTAATTTATTTGCTTGTATTATTTCTTTTATTCTGTCGTTTCTTACATGATCGTGCAGTATCAATCTACAGCATATTTTCCATTACATCATTTCCTTCTAATTAATTTTGTTTTCTATTTTGATTTAAAAACCGTAATTCTGTTTCGTTGTAGAACTCTCCACAATGGATTTCAGTATGCGTTTCTTTGTTTTATTAGAAATATCCGCGTTTGATAAAATAGACGATAGTCTTTTGATCATCACCATCCGACAAGATTAAGTTAAAAATGTGTAAAAAGGCTTGATATATTAAAAGTTCTATTATTTACGTTGTATTTTATTGCAGTAATTGAACTCACAAAACATAAAGTTGCTATTTTAAATTATTCACGTATGATGGTCACTTCGATGTTTGCTAGTGTTATCAAATTTTGGAGTTTTTAATCGATTCCATAATAATCTTTGGCATGCTATTCTCAACACATGTAGTATCGAAAATCGATTCATAGCGGATTGTCGTTCGGTACGATCGAAAGTCAAACACAATAAGTAAATGAAAAAGAGCCGTACAATACCTAAATGGGATATAATACAAGCAGGAATCAAGACAATATTACAAAGAAGAGAATCTACAGATTCGTCATGGACGAGATCACCCTCTACAACTCAGAAGTATCCGCAAAAAGTAGAGCCGAAAGCTAGAAGCTCTGAAAATGGATGCGCTTAGTAGAACTTGCAGATTCTCGCCTAACGTATGCCGAAGGAAACCGTAAAAGGGAGCATAGCACGAAGAAAAAACTTATAGACAGAATAAAACTAAAGACACCGACATGGTACGGTCAACTACAGAAAATACTGGTGGCCACCGAAAATATTTTATTATAGCTCAATTAAAAGAAGAAAAAACAGAATTATGGAAAGGTGGAAATGAAAATGTTAAATAATTTATTCTTGAATACAACGGATACAAACATTAGATGACAATCCTTGTAATAAACCTAAACATCATAAGCCATCGAATAGTATATTTTGTAACGAGATTGGAATGGAAATTCGATGCAATTGTAATTAATTTTTTAGTAGGAATCGAAGCTCAATACAATTCATGGAATCTGAAATCGAGATTTTCACTTCGAACATCAAATTTGATTTCCAAAAGCCATTTTTAATTCCAGAATTTGAAAGCAAATCTCGATTTCAAGATCGATAATGGATTCCAATGATACCGTAGAACCGATTGTTCTAACAGAAGAATCGATTCCGATTATGAACTCTGAATCGTTTGGCGGCGTTCCTGGTTGTTATTATTTGCTGTGTCATATATTTTCAGTAGTAATCCTACGAGTGTATTAAAAATTATCGTATATACATTTACTCTGACAAACAAAATTATGTTGCTTGAAAACCCCATGACCGCGAAGTAACACAATTGAATTGTCAAAATAGAGTAAATGTGCGATAATGTTTATTAATCGAGTGGAATTCATTTAGATTATGTCATGTAAAGAAAATTTAATTAAACATTATTTACTATTATTAACGCTTTCGTTACAGAAATGGCGCCTTGTACATATGTATCTTGTTTTTTAGTAACTATTAGGCATGTACAATTTTTTTTATTGAGTAACTAGGAATATGTTTGACAATTCTCCTAGTAAATTTTGAATTGTCCAATAGGAAAGCGAAGTACCAAATCGATTATCTCGGCTTTTCGATTATATTAGCCAATAGAAAACCGCAGTGACGTTATACTGCATGGACTTTCTGAGGTTATACATTCACTTGTGCCAATCAGAATTATTTTTCTTTGAATGCAATAATCATAAAAATTTCAGTTTTTATTTAGTGAAAATTTAAGTTGCTTATGTAACACAAAATAATTTAAACAGAATTACAGCAAATCATTTATTTGTTACTCCTACAGAAGATCGTGCAGGGTTGAGCAAGTACGACTACTACAGCAACCATGATGATGACACAATTTTCTACATGAAGGTTTCGATATAGCGGATACAAAGAAGGTATTGGTGGTTTAGAAGGACTTCCGGTTTAACCGGAAATGGTACCAAATTTATAATTTTAAATAGAGTACACTGTATATTTTTCGATATGTCGACAGAACTCTTTTGTGCGAGTTCGGTGATATAAGGTTTGGTGCCTTGATTTTTAATAATACTAGAAATATTGAACAATAATAAGTTTGTTCCAATACCTCGAGAAGACCATTCATCGTACGGTCATGCGCATGCACAATATTTGTTTTATCTATTGTGCATGCGCGTGACCGTGCGATGACGGTTTCTCGTGGTGTTGGAACAAACCTAAGTTTCGTAATTATTACCTACCAGCTCATTAAAAGAATGTGAGAAGCCTAAACAGTTTTGCAAAGTAGTCAAAGCTTTTGGTCTGTGTTGCGGTGATGTTCAATTAACAGATTAAAAGTATTTAGAACTTTTAGAAAATCAAATTGTTCCTGCCGTTGAAGAACTGAAAGGGAATTACCTAATAATATATGGTTTAACCAACAGAGAGCATTTCCCCATTACGCTCTAAATGTTCGACATTTTTGAAACCAAATGTTTCCAAATGAGTGGCTGATTAGCCCGCTTGTTCTGCGGACCTGAATCCATTGGATTTCTTTCTTTGGGGATATTTAAAATCTATAGTTTATATTGAACAAGCAAACAATTTTAAAGAATTGTTGGTGAAACAAGAAGAATTCCTGCAGAGCATCTTGCTAATTGTAACTGCAGCATTTCTGCATAGACTTGGATATTGTCAAGAAGTAAGTGGTGGTCATTTTGAACATCTTCTCAAGTGATGTTATTCGTGTTTTATTATTTGTTTGTTTATTTTTAATTGTTTTGGTATCATATTTTGCTAGATAATAAACAAATTACAGAGTATTATTGCTGAGTGTTTTCTTCAATATCTTTAGAAATATTAAAAATTAAGGCATCAATTTTTATATCACCGAACTCACAAAAAATAATTCTATCGATAAGTCAAATAATATACAGGGTATTTTATTTAAAATAAAAGGTGGATATCATTTCCGACTAAACTGGAAGTCGCTTTAAATCTTCATTGTGTCCGCCATGTATCGAAAAATTCATGTAGAAACTTTTGTTGAAATCGCGGTTACCATATTAGAGATATTTGCATTGATTGATACAACATGTTATGTTAGTTGTTATTACTACGGACAATGTGTTACGGGCCAATCGAGCCTTTTCGACGACCCGTAAACAAGCGAATGGAAAAGGGCCTACAGCTTAGCTCAGAGGAGTAGGGGGAGTTGGTGAAAATCGCTTATGGGAGAAAATCTTTAGTTGTGTACAGGGCGAGTCAAAATAAGTAGGCGCCACCTTCCAAATCCAGCTGAATGTAAGTCCTCGTGGAAGGCCGAGAAGCCAACAGCTACGGGGACGGAACTTACCGTGACTGTATCCTATATATATTTAAAGCTTGCAAAATTCTTACACCAACAAGTACAAAAGACACAATAAGAGACGGTAAACTTTAAAACACATATAATAAAATAGTTAGAATGTGGCAATACAATAAACTGGCAAATTATAACGCAAAAAGTTTGAATTACATGATTAAAATTCTTGAACGTTCAGAGAAATGGACGCCACTGGTGCAACGAGATTTACGTTCTGCAATCAGCTACGAAACACCAATGACGCTGAAGTTCACAAAAATAGAATATAATCCAGTAGTTTTATTATAAAACAAATTAACACCACATATGACGACTGAAGGTCCTTTTTTCTTGTGATTACATGAAATTAAATTTGAAGTCTGCAAGTTAACGCGAGCACAAAAACTGGTCTGTTTTACCTTAAAGTTCGGAGAATAGGAGCGGCCAGCACGATACTGGTTCACAAGATGATGATGAAAATCCATGGGTACGAGCCTGAAGCCTGGAGAGAAGGAAGTCAACATCCAGGGGCCCGGAAATTTGACGCATTCAGTGCACAAATGAAAACCGCAGAGCGACGGGAGTTGGTTTCGAAAATAATCCGCTCAACGGCGATTGGTCAATTCACCAACGAATTGTCTTTTACCGGGGTTGAATCTAGTGTTTCCCTTTTAAATCCGGCACTAGCCGATGGTCTGTTTATACCCCTTGGTAATAAAACAGCGAGACGGAACACACATAACAGATACCCCTTAACAAAACACAAAAGCCGCCACTTGCAGCACTCGATATAATTACGGCCCTCCCCTAGAGATGTAATTTTGGAAAGGTCCGGACCCGAGAAAGGTGGAAGATCGACTGCCTTAAAAATGTAACGGGATTTGTGCTCTCCCAAAACCATTGCACCACATTTCGAAATCTTACGCAAAAGTTCTGGAAGGAATTTCTAACACGTGCGACTGTCGAGCTCAACACTTTGGAGAATTTGGTCGGCCGAAAATCAGCCTACAAAGAGAACGTTCAAGGGATTAACGGAACTGGCCTTCCATAACTCAATTTTCAAGACAAAACAAAATAGCGAAAATGGTAACCCAAAATAAGACTGCAATTAAAATAACGCTATTAATTCTGACGAAGCGGCAAACAAATTAAGAAATTAATCCATACAAAGCGGCACATTTTAAACTGAACATAACAAATGTTCTCAAAATGTAACACAAAATTTTATAGCTATGCGCGATTTAATTAATTAATAATTGAATAGTCTGTCTATTCAATTATTAATTAATTAAATCGCGCAAATGCTCTATTG
>JABXWE010029642.1:0-11177 GCA_014611495.1 Limonius californicus
TTGACAGAGTAATTCATATCCGTAGTAACGGAGCAACACAGTTGCGATTTTTGTGCCAAAAATTACAATTTTCTTTGAAATTTTATTTTTCACCTGAATTTGAAGTCTTGCTATAGAAAAAAATGTTGTATTGCACACGACGATAAAATCGCATTATCTTCTCGAGCGTAATTAGCGTCTCGACTGACGCCTCGACGCTAAAAAACACTCTCAAAGATAAAGTACAATTTTATCGTCTTGTACAATAACTATTAAATATGATTGAATTTTTTAAATTTTCTTTTATGCAACATTAAATTATGATTACTAAAGTAGGTGGTTCGTACCGAGTTGGTCACTTAACTAAATTCTTTTACAGTAACGTATTACTGGGTGTTCAAACGTGATGTTCCCTAAACAGCAGGTGAGTAGCGGAGTTTAAATTCTAATGTGAAATCTTTCTAATAAGATGATTTAATGTTTATTTAATAATTACACAAAGTTAGTAGTATTAACAAACAGTTTGTAATATAGAAACCAACGCACGTATACCATTTACTATAATTGGTATGGTTAAAAGTGTTCCTAGAATTTTCATTGCATATGTGAGCAGTTGGTACTTTAAAACACCCGATTTTTATCAGTAATAACCTACAGGGACGCAAACTGAAGTTGGCTGTCGTCGTGTTTCTAACAATCCTGTAAGCACTTCTACCGACATTCTCTGTAGTAAATAGTTAAGCAATACCATATTTAAATTATTTTTCGGGGAATTCTTTGGAAAGTATTTGCTTATACCACAGAGATTGCATTTTTGGATGACGTTTATGTTTTATAGCTTTTATATCTAATAAATTCTCAAATTTACGTGCAAAGATCCACCATTTTATTGGGTACCAAGCATCCGCTTATTTCTAATATATGTATACAAGATCTTAGCATATTTCATTACAATCTACTTGCAGGTATATTTCATAGAAGCAGTAAAAATATAAAGCTGAAATCACAGAGAACAACGAAAGCATAGTAGATACACTTGCGCTCGCTGCATTTATTCTAATATCAATGCACTATTGTATTATAATTTTAGCAATAAAGTACTCAGTACTGCCGTTACTGCACATTCAATAATTAATTAATATCGGAGGCTGCAACTATCGGATTTTAAGATCCGTGTATGTGCAGGAGATTTAGGCTATTCTAGGAATCATCTATTTATAATTGACGTACTTTCATAAATAAAGATAAATTTAAGCTTCCTATTGATGGTAAATTAAAAGAATTTATTTTTTTTTAAACTGCTGTTGTAATCGGAAATTGCGTATTCATATATGTGGATTGCGCAGTAATTACCATACTATTTTGCAAAATAAGTAAACGACTGTGTTTCAAACGCTATAGTCATGTTCACAAAGGTGTGTAGGAAACTTTTCAGCCTTATTTGTGCATGTTTGAGCTATAATTAATGAATTAACTTTTATTTTAAGAAACATATGTTTACAGTAATGTGATAGGTTATGTAAAGTAGCTATAAGATTAATTTTACCAATATTTAATTTAATCCTAATGAAACTGAAATTTTATGTATATATATTTATAAATTTCTAAATGCATTATCGAAAGAATACCACGTGAGGTATTAAAATGTTAATTTTTTATGTGTAACACAGTGGTGTTTTCTATTTCGATGGAAAATTATTTATAAGAACGTTATTGTAATTTATAAATATTTGATGAATTTTGATCAATTTATGCTTAGCCCTGATTGGCTGATTTTGTGTAAGTTGTGTTCATATTTTTGTATTCCTACGCCTTTCCTTGGCAACGGGCGAGAAAAGTTGAGTTTTGTTTGTAAAATTAGTTATTAGTTGCTTGGTTTCCGCCAAACACACGCTTCTATGCAGCTCCGCAAAAATTTGTATTTGTGTTTGTAATTAAGTGTAATTGAGATAAAATATAAGTGTTAATGTTTGAGAACATATTTGGAGTGTTTCTTAGTACTTAAACCGAGATTTTGCAAAGATTACAGAAAAAAATTCGAATTTCGTCACATTTGGAAGATAGCGTCTATCGTTCGTGGAATGTTCTGCCGATCGTCATTTTCTTGCGTGTTGCTATGCAAAATTGGTTTGACGATCAAGAAAAATGTTATCATCTTCGAGTTGATTCCACATCCACAAAACTAACAATAATAATCATCTGTGGTAAATAATAAACCAAACAAAGTGCTACGTTATATAGAAATTAATTTAAAAATTCCCTTACAAAAGTTTTACATCAAGTCAATTTTGGAAGTTATAATGTTATTTTTACCAATGTCAGTTATTACGAGTGATTTATTGAATATTTGTAAAAAGGAATTAATATAAAATTCCTCTACTTACTTGTTGGACAAGATTTGGTTTAATTAAAAAACGTTCTACTGCTCCAATGTCTTTAAAACCATTTATAGACCACGAGTAGAACACGAGACCGAGGGCAACTGTGCGCGCCAGAGTTATGCAGTTTTCAGATTTAAAAAAGACTGCGTAGAATTCTGCTAAGGTCGAAGTTATTTCATCCACTTAAGAGAAAAGGAAGGTGGGTTTTATTTTTGTTATAGATACAAATACTATAAAGAATAAAAAGTGTTATTTGGTGGTTTAAAGTGTTTCTTATTAATTAATAAAGTTGTATGTCATCTGTGACTTTTTTAAAGTTAATGTTTTTTTGGTTATTTAAGGAAGCACTCATACTGCTAAATTGAATTTTACAAAGTACAAAGTAATTTCTGAATGTTCCAATTTTTTGCATTTCCTGTGCCCTTGTGTGTTTACTTTGTTCGTTAGAGTTCGAGACTGCACAGTTTGCTCCAATTATAACAGTGACCCCGAGATTAACTCATACAGGTTGATGCAAAGTTTATTTGATTTATGTGATGGTTAAACAATGTATTGATTGATTTATTTATTATCAGATTCTCAGATAGAGTAAGTATTCTTGATTAAAGTTTGTATTTTAATAGGCGTCCAATATTTAGGTTTAACCGCACTTGTTTTATATTTTGCTCCAACTTAATTTCTATTTTATATTCATGCTTGTTGACAACAATATATATATATATATATACAGTGCGGTCGTAAAATCCCCCCCCCCCTACTAACTTTAGAGCGGCTTGATATTTCTTCACAAAATTTTGAGTGCTTTAATGGGAGGTTAAATGATATATTTTAGCCCATATTTAAATTTTATAACTTTTCAAATGGCGGCTATGGGCCACCTTCAAGTATTTTTTAAATGGCAATGGGGTCGAGTTTCATTTGATTTGAAAGCTATTTTTATTCTGCATCTGATTTTTGAGTTTCATAAAAAATATTCATCCAGAAAAAAATGAAAGATGATTGAAAATAACAAGTTTATGGAAAAAATAAGGCATCCGGAAAATTTTGCTATTTGAGGAAACTCTGAATCGTTTAAATATGCCCGACAAATGAGAGACGTAGTCAATTTAGTGTATCGTGGGGGTGCTTTAGTGGTTGATCAGCAAGCCACACGTCACTTTGTCGCGGTTCTGGCATTGTATTAAGTTGTATAATACACCCTGAAAGTGAACGCTATGACTCAAAATTCCGCCAAGTGTAGAGAACGCGTTGTGATTCGTTTTCTCCATGCAATTTACCATTAAAGAAAAGGTTAGACACTGACGTAGGAATTTCAGAGATGGCTGAACTGACGTACACGATGAGGAACGAATTGGGATACCTTCTGTTCTCAACGACGATCTTGTGAAAAAAGTGAACAAGAAGATTAGTGAATATCGGCGTTTTACGATTTCGCAAATGGATGCAATTGTTTCTCAAATTTCACGCACACTACTCTATGAAACTATCACGAACAGGCTGGATGGCAGGATGACAAACTTTGTGCGAATTTGGTGCCAACGATGTTGATGGATGTTCACAAAAAGTAGCGAATGGCCTTTGCACTGACCTTCCTACATCGCTGTGAAACTGATGGCGATGAGTACCTAAATCATATTGTGACTAGCGACGAGACTTTAGTTTTTCTGTTTACGTACACAAATGTTGAAATCAAGCAACAATCAATGCAGTACGATAAACAAGTTCCCCGAACGACAAAAAGTTCAAGCAAACATTGGAGAACAGAAAGCTTATTACAACAGTTTTTTGGCACCGGAAAAGCGTATTGTTTGTTAATTTTCTGGAACATGGTTTGTCAATTAATGCAGACGTGTATGGCAAAACCTTAAAAAATTTGAAATAATGAATTCAGAACAACCTCTGGAGTCATGCTTTTGCACGATAACACCCCATCGCACACAGCGGCTCGCACTGTACAACTTAATGAGCAATTAAATTGGGAAATTTTTAACCATCTTCCAAATAGTCCCGATTTTGCGCCCAGTGGCTGTCATCTCTTCCTCCACATTAAAAAGTTTTCTCGGCGACTACAACCTCAAAACGATGATACCAACAGGCTTTCGTTACAGATGGCAACCTCTTAAAAAGCAGGTACATAAGTGCTTAGCAATGTTTTCCAAAAATAATATAACAATTTAAAGCAATTTACAAAACAAATAGGAAAGTGGAAAATACTAAACAACTAAGATTGTAATGTTATTATTGAAAACAAATGGCATTTTCGATTTTTCTAGTAATGTTATCAAGATTTTTCTACATTGTGCCTCAAAATTCAGCCTCCGCCACTAGTATTTTTGGTAATTGATTTTCTAATTCCAATTGACAAAGAAAATAAACATTAAGGGTAAGAAACGCCAAGAGCAGGTAGTGTTTGGCAGAGATATATTTGAAATAAAGTCGCTTCATTTAGATTTTAGTGTGTTTGATCAAACATAGCGCATATATTACCAACGTATTCAATAGGCGCTAACAAATTTTTGCCAGTATCTTTTCCCTCATCAAGTCACGTTAAACATACATTAATTTATTAAGCGTTTCTTCTATGGTTCAGTTTGAAGAAAAACCCTGTACAACAACATACAACAAATTGCGTTGAACAGTGGTTTAGCATATTCTATTATATTTTCGCCAATTAAATTGCGTTAAACGTGAGGTACTTTAGGTAAACTAATTGAAAAATATTCACGAAATAAGTTTAGTTGTTACACAAAAGCAGTATACATATACAGGGTGTCCTGAAAGTAAAGAGACACAGCTTCCTGGGGTGAAACGGGATCAGTTAATCCAAACATACCTTAGTACAAAAGTGCTTCCTTACGAAATTATAGCGTCATAAAGAAGAAAAAAATGTTTTTAACGTTGGGTACATTTGAGAATTAAAATGGCGGATCAAGCCACAAATTGGTACACTTCGGGGGAAGCTAAACAATCTCAGAGAATAAGCATTACTGCGTACAGTAGAAAGAAAAGGAAAGTCAACGTAGGTTCATTACTCACAAGGGGGCGGGCCGCTGTAGGGGTTACTTGGGTTCCACACCGAAACACTAAGTCTCTCGTCAATTAGTAATGGGAATGTGAGGATAGGAAACCACCAGAAAAATTGGATAATGGAATTTCGTGGATGATACTGTCCCAAGATTTACCTGTATGACCCAGGAAAACCACGAAAAACCTGAGTCAGGATAGACCACCCAGGGGTTCGAACCCAAGACCTCTCGAATGAAAGATAAACGCTCTACCGCTGAAGAGAACACCCTGTATATTATTACATCTTCGAGCTTGTCGTTCAATGGCCTTTAAACGTATGTGTGGTGTTATATAATTTCCCTTTTACGTTTTGAAAATATTCAGAAATTCTTAAAAAAATAGAAAAAAATTCGGATGTATTTCCTACTGAGGGTTGCTTCTATGCATTTGTCGGCCAGCAACGCGAGTGGCGGTTATATCAAAATTCAAATGCTTTGCAATGTCGCCTGCTTCTTTCAAAACGTCAGATGTGACGTTCTCCGCATCTTCCCGATGTTCTCTTAGCATGACGAGAATAGTTTCAATGTGCTGGGTAGCTTTAAATATGTCAAATGCCTTCAATTGAAGTGTATTTGCTACGGGTTCCAGTCTAGAGGAATATTTCGCAGTTAATGCTACTGACACAACAAATGAAGATCTGCACGCCGCTGCATGCACTTGCATGCATTTTTTCTTATTGCTGCATTACCCACTTCAGCTAATGTCTCTAATGCTTCAACAATATCGACGAAGTGATCCTTAAAAACACGGATGCTCTTGTATTTTTCTGAGCATCATCCACCTTCGAAGGGGGAGCAACTGCCCCCCTTCTCCTCTCTGGATACGCCCTAGCGACACCTAAACGTTTATTACGATACACACTAATTAATTTTAAACTATTTTAGTACTTAATAGACCATCCTTTTTTTTAATAACTAATTCACACCTTCCTGGCATTGAATTCGCCAGTTTTTGTAATTCTTCCTTCGTAATGCAGCTATACCAGGCATCAATTAGGGATTCCACTTTTTTGTTGGCTTTTCAAAAATAATTTTAGAAATCCTCTGGCAGGATTGTGCTGGCCAATCTATTCTTGTAACTTTATTGGTCGACCTCCAAGATTGAACAACCTTTGCTCTGTGGCGCGGAGCATTATCATCTTGAAACATAAAGGTTTTGTCAGGAAATATCTCTTTTCCACTACGCAACATCTACTCCTGTATGTATTTGGTTGCATTTATCCTGCCAAATACAACATGCAGTCTACCAACATCGTCAGCAAACATGCAGCCCCATATCATGACAGAGGTTGGATGTTTAGTTGTTGGCAGCATACATTGTTGTGAAAATTCTTCTCCAGAAAATATTCTAACGTATGTGTTTCTAGCATGATTTTTAATGTTAAAAGTAGATTCATCACTAAATAATACCCGCCATTGTTCTGGCGCCCAATGGTGATGATCCTTTGCCCATCTCAAACGGTGTAGCCTTTGTTTTTCTGATAGGAGGGGATTCTTCCGGGCTTTGCAACCCCTAAGTTCAGATTTAATAAGTCTCCGTCTTTCAGTAGAAGCGCATACACTTAACCAGTAGCTTCGAACCATATGTTGGTTAAATCTGTCGAATGAAGGCTTGTGTTTGCCAGGCTCTCCTCCGCAATATATTGTCTTCTCTCATTGCGGGGTTTATCTTCAATTTTTCCCTTCTAAGAATATTTTTTTATCACTATAAAAACTGTGAATTAATTGCGCTGTACTTTCATAGCTATTTCACGACTGAAAACGCCTTGTTTATGATGAAACATTATTTCATATCGTTCTTGATCCTATAATTTGGACGGTTTCTATTCGGATGGCATTTTGCCACTGTTAAGGACCATTTGACCATAGGAAACTGTAGTTAAGCTGTGTCTCTTTACTTTCAGGATAATTTCTGTATGTAACTTTCGTAATTTAATTGATAATGAACAAAGGTACTCAAAATAGTTTCAAGGATAATGTATTCGTCATCACAAAAATTCCATTTCTAATTTTCAAGGTAAGATTAATAATTTTCTTATGCAAACTATCACTAGAAATAACTATCGACATAATGTTAATAATAAAATCAGAGGAATTCGTTCTAAGTATGTGGAATAAACCTGAACTGTCTAATACGATAAAAAATGTACTAAGACAATAAACAAGCAAATGTTTAAACTAAAATCACATTCCAGAGGTATTTAACAATTTGTATATAATTGAGTTGTAAATATATATACAATTCGTGTTAACTTATATAATTATCACCGTTTTGAACATCACGCGTGCATTTTATAAGGATGAATGCGCTTACTTAACATAAGTATATATTTTATATATTTTCACGTTATCTCAGTTGTTGGGGGAACTGATGATAAGCATAATCGATAAGAGAGGTATAAAAATATATAAGTTCTAAACATATCCATTTTACAGGTAATCACTCACCTCTAGAAAGTTTTCCATAGAACTTTTCCTTTCTACTAAATTCAGAATTAGGTAACAACGCACTTTTTTCACCTAAACGTTCATCTTTTAAATAAATAACCATTTGGCTGTCCCACATTATTATAAGTCTGAATATTCAATGGTATTAATCCGCTCGCACAGCTCGTATTTAAATATTCCGAGTTAGTTTGTATTATTTATCTGTTTATTAGGTAGTACTGCTTGGTAACGTGAAGCAGTATCAGAGTTATCTGCTCTAAAACGAAAGGCCACAGAAATATAAACAAATCAGTATCTGATAGAATACGTCTAATGGCAAGCAGAATTATACAAAAAAATTACGTATGATACCTACAATTCCTACACTTGAATTGAGTTTATCTGATTAAAACTTTCTATTAAAAACATTGTAAACTATTTGAATCAATACATTTGGTTAAATTTTTATTATGACCACAAGTTCATTATGGTTGTCGATAATATCGATTTTAATATGCCTTTTTTTCCATACCTATTTTAAGCAACAAAAAGAAAATGTTGCATATATCTCTAACAGTTTAAAACAATATTTAAAAATCGATTTTAACGTTCCTTTGTGTAACACAAATTTGTAGAAACAAATTATTGCGATTTTATCAAACTCTTTTCTAGGCTATTTTTCTTGACCTTTAAAACCTAATGATAAAGATAACAAATGTAGATAATTATTTGAATGTCTAAATTGATTTTTATTTATTTATTACGAATAAGCTATTATCTGGTAGCTAAAAAGTATAATCGGGGTTAATCAAATATTACATTTTGTTTAGAAACAAATTAATCAAAAATAAAACTGAACAAGCAGCAAGCGATTTTAATGAAATAGTTTTAAAGTAAAGTAAAGAATGGTGCTATTTCTTATATAATTAGTCTTCGGATCTGTTAGCAAATGCTTATTCGCGGATATTCGACATATTGCTATGTCATTAAAGACATGGTTTAAAACTAACGCCAACTAGCTCGAACACAAAACTGGCATCTCAGGAAACTCGTGGCCTCGATTCGTTTAAAAAGTTGAACCGTTCAAAAAAATAAAATTAACACGTGTCAATGTTTTACTACCCTGACTTTGCTTTAATGTCACCGAAATTAGTTCATGTTTCATCTGCACCAATCTTTACACAGAAGTTAGGCAGGCCAATATGCCCCTGGACTGCTACTCCTCCAGTACACAGACCGCACTCATCTCCGCCAGGCTGGTTCTGCTGGCTCTTCCCGACATGCAGTACTTATCCATTTCCATTAGCGATGATTAAAACTCACATCTCATTTGATGATGCTGTATTCTCTTTTTAATATTACCATTTTCATTACATTAAAAAAACCAAAAAAACGAAAAAGTAATCTCTAATTTTAAAATTTAGTAATCGTTGACCGGCGGGGAAGAAGTTAATTGATACTGAAAACACGTCTTGCCCCGACGGCTACTCAGAGATGAATGAATCAATTATTTAATCGAATTTAGAAGTTTACTTTTACTTGACAACCAATGAAATTACAAGGTGGGAAAACTGTCAAGTTGTCAAACCCCATTTTTAAATATTACCAATCTATACAACACTTCACCGCGACTTCAGCCTTACATCCAAGATCCTGAGAGTTTTCCTCATGTTTTACATACCATTATCTACTAAACGCACAACTGATCATAATGAAATTTTAAAATGGCACTTATGCTCAATATGCCCTATAATATCACAGCAATATATTAGTGAAAATTTAAATGAAAGTATTTCATACAATTTAGAATAAAATATGCCACGCTTATAAATGCTTATTGTGTTTTCTTTCAAATATATTCGTGCTTATTTTAGTATTAAGTACATATTAGTGCTTAATATGCCTTCTTAAAGTGCTTATTTCGTAAATTTTATTTTCAAGCAGCTTTTACCGAGAAATTTAAGTACAGGTTTTCGTTCACATTTTAGTTCAATTCTTGGAGCAAATCACTAACATTCTGCTTAGCTGTCTATAGCAAATTAGCAACCAACTAACAGGGTAGATAGATACAATGATGCATTATGTTAGGCTGGGAAATTCTATTAATTTAAGGATTACTACTGGCAATAGTACAATACCCAATGACGTTTCTTATTATTTTATCCATATTTGGAAAGGGTTGCACATAGAAAAGTAGTTACAAATTTTATTCCTTAACAAGCATGTAACGCTTACTTGTGATCCTGCTACACTTTTCAAAGCTAAAAATATATAATTAGAAAAATTAAAATTCCCAAATGTATTTTAATTAAACTGTGGTTGAAGTAGCCAAGTTTTGAGTGTTTTTCTTTGGACGATGGTGCTATTTTCTGTAATCCATGCAGTAAACATGTACGTTTACGACTTTTTGTTCATAAAATAGTATGAAGTATATAAGATACTTCGCAACTTAATTTTCGTGATTTCGTTTTTCTGTAGGCTTCATGCAACAAGAAGCATCAACTGCAACAGCATATCCAGACAGCATTACATCAGAGCAATGTAAATCGTTCTATAAACCTGAAGCAAAAGTTCCTAACCGTTCGTTCAGCATCCCATGAGAGTAAATACATTCTGAGGACATGTGTGGTGCTCCTATTGCCACGTGTATATGTGTATATAAATATATATATATATATATATATTGCTGTGATATTTACCAAATATAAAATTATTATTATATACTATACTTAAACTATATTGATCTTACGAGATAACCTAAATTTGAGGTGATTTTTGCTTTCGTAATACCTTATGTATGTATAAAAGGATACTATTTTGATGATTGGAAGATTGTTTTTACCTGAAATTGTTTATAATTAGTTTCATTATCATGTAAGAAAGGTTATTTAAAAGATTGTATTAATTAAAATTGGTAATTGGATACCTAATAAAAGAATAAGATCTTGTACGATCTTCGGAAAGTGCTGCGTAGTGCTACTTTTGGATTAAAATTGATCTTGTGAGTAAACATTCCGTAGAGAATGATGTTAAAACATAGTAGTGAGACGTGGGACGTTAATTTGAGTACTGTGGGCAAATAAGGGAGCCCTAGAACATCAAAAACTTAATATTTGTTGGTTTATGTCTTGTAAATATTTGGGTGACAAGTTGTATTTGTATTTTATGGTATTAATATTGTTGTAAATAGTTTATATGTTGTTTGAGGAAGGTGTTAAAGCACTTTCGTTTTATTGAAGTAGATTATTTATTAACTAATATTGAAAATTAGTTGAAATTATTAATTTTGAAGGTTAGAACCTTGTTTTTTGGTATTTATATTATT
>JABXWE010029643.1:0-16106 GCA_014611495.1 Limonius californicus
CAGAAGAAGAGATTGATATCGCTGTTAAGTCTTATTTTGATAGTATTCCTAAAGACAGCTGGCTGAACGCTTTTAAACTATGGAAGGAGAGAATGGTCAAATGTATTATTGTGAACAGCAATTACTTTGAACATATTTAAAATAAAAATTCTGAAAACCTGTATCAATCTTTCCATTCTCAATAATTGTAGCTTGACCCTCGTACCAAAACCTGGAAAATCCCAAACTGAAATAACGTCGCACAGACCAAGTAGCCTGCTTCCTATACTCTCAAAGATCTTAGAAAAACTCTTACTAAAACGGCCCAAACCAATCATAGAAGACAAGAAATTAATTCCAAAACACCAATTTAGCTTTAGAAATCACCATGGCACAATATTGAACAAGTACACATAATAGTGAACCAAGTAAATAGTGATCTAGAAGGCAAAAGATATTGTTCTGCTGCCTTCCTAGACATTAGTCAGGCATTCGACAAAGTTTGGCACGAAGGTTTATGTTATAAACTTAAAAAGAACCTGCCACACCACTTCTATCAAATCTTGAAGTCTTATCTAAACAACAGACCCTTCTTGGTCAAATACCAAAATGCGTATACCAGCCTAAACAACATTAATGCAGGAGTGCCTTAAGGGAGCGTCTTGGGTCCCACATTATATCTACGTTTCACCGCAGTTCTACCATCCACCAGACAAACCACAGTTGCGACCTTTGCGGACGATACCGCAGTGCTAGCATCACACCCTAACCCAGCATCAGCTTCCAGAAATCTACAAATGAATTTAAATAAAATCCAATCATGGCTCAAAATATGGAAGATAAAAGCCAACGAAAGTAAATCAGTGCATGTAACCTTTGCAACCAGAACCGACACGTGTCCACCTGTAACACTAAATGGAACTCAACTTCCACAGGCAGAAGAGGTAAAATATCTAGGCTTACACCTGGACCAAAGAATGACATGGCGTAAGCACATATTTACTAAAAGGAAACAACTTGGCATCACATTTAGCCGCATGTATTGGCTCCTAGGGAGGAGGTCGCAACTTTCGCTGGAAAAAAAGCTTTTGGTATACAAAACTATAATTAAGCCCAGACGGACCTACGGACTACAACTGTGGGGGACAGCCAGTACTTCAAATATCGAAATTCTGCAGAGGTTCCAAAATAAGGTGCTTCGAGTGATCGCGGATGCCCCTTGGTATGTGCCAAACTATGTAATTGAGCGTTATCTGCAAGTTCCCTCCATTCGTGACGAAATCAAAAAACTGTACGTGAAATATCATAACAGACTTCAAATCCATCCTAATGAACTGGCTAATAACTTAACATACATTACCGGGGAAGTTAGGCGGCTGAAACGTTTCAAGCCGGCTGACTTAACTACTAGATTCAATTAGTTAGATTTACTATATTGTAAATACCATGTAGTCAAAATACCTACTTATTAGGTAGTAAGTTGCAAAGAGGAGGATCACAGGATCAATCTCTACATGTCCATATTATTAAGTCACAAAATTTACCTATTGTTCTCCCTTTGAACAGATTGTAAATATCCATAGTAACAAATAAAAAAAAAATTGTTCTAAAAATTTATGACTTGTTATTTTTGTGTATTTTCCTTTTTGCGCAATAAGGTGCGATTCCCTGTAAGCTGTTGATCCTCGGCCCTTGTACTGTGACTTGAAAGGATGGCGTCCACAAATCAAGATTTCCCCGAACCCTCCCTTCTCCCTGTGCTAGCCGAAGTCTCTTTCATCTGTTTGTTGCTGAGGACCATTGGACCGTAACACTATGTCCTAGGTCTGCTAGTAGCAGTAATGTATATATTATTATTATTATTACTATTATACTATACATAATGTTTCAAATATTAGTTGATATTCTTAAATATAACTTTAAGATCAGTTTTTGAATAACTCGGTTCGATAGGTTTGGTTCTGTTTTCTCCTTCTTACTATACAGAGCGGCTCAGAAGTATAGACTGTAATTATATATGTATACACTGCTGACTGGCTTTGCGCACTCAAATAAAAAAAGTATATATACTCTTTATATATTATTTATTTGCTTTGTAGAGCAATCAACATTTTACGCTTGGTATAGAAGGGGAGAGAGGGCCACTATACGATACAATTTCTTCATATTCATTTGCGAAATTCTGTCTGAGCTGTCATCAACATATGGTAATGCACGGAAGATTAAAATATCACATTTTGAGGACAGTTTTCTATAATTCTTGCACATTTTCGATTATATACTGAATCAAAAATACAGATTGCAATTGCAGGCTCCTAGCTATAAACATACGAGGAGTGTTCGAATTTGAATAGGAATGTTTAAATTAAAACCCTCTCCGAATACAGTTCTAAACTTAAATTAATTAGAAGGTGGGCGCGATACTGGTTAATATATTCATGAAAATTGCTTCACTATAATATTATTTTGACAGTTGCAGTTACGATGTCGGAATAATTAAATTTCTTACGAGTGAAGGCGTAAATTCGACTGAAATTTTTACAAGACTGCAAGCTCAATACGGCGATCAGTGTGTTCTTAAAAGTAAGGTGTTTGAGTGATCGAAATCCTTCGAAAAGGGAGAACTCGTGTAGAACATGTACGGCGAGCTGCAACTTTAAATAAATCGTGAAAATGAAAAATAATTTAATGCTCTTATATAGCAAGACAGGCGGATTACTGTACGTCAAGTTTCTCCAAATTTACAAATTAGTGTCAGAAGCATTAAATATATCATAAAAAACAAGCTAAAGTATTCTAAGGCGAGTTCCAGGTGGATATTCCGCGCTTGTTGGGCGAAGAATACAAGTTGAATTGTTTGCAAATCGCTTCTTCTTTACTGCAACGATATAATAGAGGAGATTAATTTTTGGACAAAATATACCCACTGATGAAATCTGGGCATATTATTCTACTCCTTTATAAAAACGTGCAAATGCGCAAAGGTGTCACTTCACATCTCCAGAGTAAAACAAAAGCAAAAAAACTTTGATGTTAGCTGATAAAGTAAGATTTTTATAAGATTCCCAAGGTGTGCTCTATGCCGATTTCCTTAACGAACGTCGTACAATTAAGATTTATTCGACACTTTTGTGTGACACAAAGTTAAGCAGAACCACGACCAACTTCTGTTTATTTTCTCCAAGACAATGCTCGCCCTCGTAGCAATGCAAGAACAATTGAAACCGCAAACAAACTTCGTTGTCCGGATCTTGCTTCTTCTCATTTTTATTTGTGTACGTCACCAAAAGAATGTTTAGCTGGGAAAACATTTCTGTCAACTAACGTCGTTATCGAATCTGTTCAAAAGTGGATACGTCTGGCCTTGCACCGTTTAACTTTTTTAACAATACAGAGTGAGTTAAAAATTGGAGGTCTTGGAACTCTTAGGCGTCTGCTGACCCTTCGCAGTAGAATATTCTTAAAAATCATTTCATATCTCAGGAGAAGAAGAACTAGATCGCTAAGGAAAGTATTTTTAACAGAAATATATTTGTGTTTTTCTGGAGAGTCATCATGTGATTTGTCAGAACATTATATTGTAAGTAAACTAATATAATACTTTATGTCTTTAAAAGAGACGTCGAAAGACTGAGCCAATATAGTTCTAAATAATTAGAAACAAGAATACATATTTCTGTGTGGCATAGTGGAAATGAGTCCGCCTTATTTGTGCATTATTGAGCTGTAATTATTGAAATATGAGTAAAAATGTAATTATTTGGACAGTTTATTAGTAAAGTGTTAATTTTGTTACATTAACTTTAACTCCTCGTATGAGAATAATATGTTTATAATAATGTGTTAGTGTAGGTGAAGAAGCTTTGTGTTAAATGTGATATTGAAGTTAATTTTAATAAATTATTTATAATTTAATGTAAAAATATTTGTCAATTTCCGAATGCATTATCAAACATATTCCGAGTGAGATATCAAAATGTGTGTCTTTTTGTAACACAGTAGTAATTTTCATTTTGTTTTAATATTAGTGGTACGAATGTTATTAGACTTTATAGATATTTGTTAAGAATTTAGTTAATGTAATGATTTATTTTGATTAGCGGACTCCTTTGGGGACGCATAAGATATTATTTGTTTGTAAGCAGTTGCTAGGAAACGTGCTCAAAATCGAAGGATTTTGGCTTAGAAAGCAGTAAGTTGCTAAAAAATCTTGGAGCCCAAAGCACGCTTTTACGCAGCTCCGTAAAATTGTTTCTTTTGTGTAATTATTCAAGTGTTTCTATAATAAAACATTGTGTAAATGTTTAATTACATCCTAAAAATGTTTTCATCTTACTTACGGTCGACAATTTCTGAAAAATTCCGAAAAATTCGAATTTCATTGGAAAATTGAAAGTTGGTTTCGCTTTTTTTCATTTGTTTTATCGCTCTGTAGTTGTTTATGGGCTAGTCGAAGATTTGTTTTGACAAAATGACCGAAAGTCAATGTCAATTGATGAAAACTTTAAATTTAGAAGATTTAATTAAAAATAATTAAATATCAACATTAATATATATGAAAATAAAGAAAGTGCTTCGTTTAATGGAAATAATTTTGAGAGGATAATCCCCACTTCAAAAATTTACCTCTTGTTAATTTGGAGGTTATAAATGTTGTATCTGTACTTATATTAAAGTTAATGAACAATTAATGGTACATCCTGATTAAAAAGAAGTATTGAGAACTGAAGTTCCTTACATGATGGTGGATATTTGGTTTCAACGCACAACAGTCAACTATGCTAATCTGTACAATAATTTACTGTTTACTGTTACGGTTTTGCAATGGATGTTGGTGTGAGATGATCCATGTGATGCGAGAGCTTTCGCACTGAAGTGGACAAATTCAAAATTCAAGATAGGAATTCCACCAAGGTTGCAGTAACATAAGCAATTTAAGAATGAAAAGATAGGTTTTTCTTTTACTAAAACAGAGAATAAATAAAATAATACCTGGTGTTTTGATACGTTTATTTTGAATAATGAATTTGAATATTAACTTGTGTCCGTTAAGGGAGAGCACTTATAACGATGAATTGCATTGTGCTAGTTACATTCTGTATGATAAATTCTTTTAATCTTCCCTTTGTCTGTGTTTGTTTTCACTTTGTTATTAGCTATTCGGGTCAACACAGTTCGTCCGATTATAACAGCGGTCCTGGGATTTTCAAAAAAGGTTGGTACAAATTTTATTTGATTTTGTGTTGGTTAAACAGTTATGGATTTGTTTATTTTGCATATTCTACAAGACAAAGATATCTCAATTAAGAGACTGATATTGTTTTAATGGCGCTCAATGTGTAGGTTTAGCCAAATTTTAATTTATATTTTGCCCAACTTAATAGTTACAATTTCAATTATTAGTATTAATAATTAATCAGAGCATTCTCTAATAGGTAAATACATTAAAAGTAGGAAATTAAAACGTTCAATTCTATTTATACAAACCATCATCAGACATCAAAATGGCTAGTTTAACATTTTATGAAATAATTAACTTGCATCAATGTTTCCAGCTTTGTCTGTGTTTAAGCAACTGTGGGCCTTCTCAAATTAAGGAAATCTAAAATAGCTTGGCATTTTAATTTAACAGTTACGTGCAAATATTGCATTAAAATGTTTTATAAATGAAGTAGTACTTTTTTCTACTTTATTAAGCTTACGATGTTCTCACGCCATGGCATACTCGATTGTTATTTTCTACAAACTGAAGGCCAACTGCTGCATTAATTAATATGATTATACATGCAGAAGAATATTATTTGCATGTTTATTATTTTTTACTAATAACTGCACTGCCAATGCAAATTAACATCCCAATAAATTATCTTTCGTTTAAATTCACGCAGAAGAATGCATACTGTTCATTCTACTCTCGCAAGCCGATTAACGACCAGGAAACTAAAATCCTCATTACAATTCGAATTTTCTGACCCAGCAGCTTGCTCATAATTGTGCTCGTGGAGATATATTCGCGATTCTGAAATTAAATTTATTGCAGGCGAGTTCTTAAGGTAGTTGCCCTATCTATTGTATGCAGCCCTGCAGTAGGTACACTTTATCACGGATCACGATACATGAATCACACGCAACTTGAAACTTCCGTTACAGTTTGCTAGTTTTAGAACTTGTTACAAGAAAATGGCACTGTCAACACGCAAATGCTTCTTATTCCTCTCTCGACGTAACCGAAGCACGTGTAGGTTATTGTGCTCAACATTGCAGTTTGACGTTTATTGGAGTTCTTGTCCCGCTTTGGATTCCACAATTTTGTTATTACATAGTTGGTGTATTAACGGGCGGGAAGGCGGTGGCAGAAACTGATGTGTCTCGCATTCTAATGAAACGAATATTAATTCCGAACTTATTCCAATTAGTTCCAGAATCTTTAAATAATTTAACTTGAGCTCCATTTCAGAAAAGGAAGAATATCTTTTCGCATCTACAATAGAAACGCATCAACACGAAACCAACGTTATCTATTAAATAAAATGATATACAATGTTTCTAGCTTAGACAAAAAACATGATTCAATTATTATTTAAGATACCATACAAATACAAAGACAGAAGAAAAACTGCAAAAAATTAAAATAAGCAGTAAGAAAAAGATTTTTTTGAGTAAATGCTTTAGGATATAAAGCTGAATGCCAATCTTATTTTACATCAACATTTTATGTTAATTACTATATTTATGTAGTGTCAGACAAAATAAACGCTTCGGATTATCCACGGCAACAATTTTTTTATTATTTTAGCATATCTATAGAAACCTTGAATGCAAAACACACCTATTTAACCTACACTGGTAGTGAATTTTGGCTGCGCTTGTTTTATGCATATGTAGATTACAGACATGATTTATGGACATACAGCAAAGCGATCAAACTCAGAAGGCCTCAGAGACAGGTTGCAGCTATGAACAGAAGACAAAATCCTTAGGCTATATGCTGCGAATATCATAATTTTCGTAGTTTTTTTAGTTGTTTTAGTATCACCTATTTTCATATCTATTAGATGGCTTTCAATAAACCCGAAGTTTATTTTCAAATAATCGGAGAATCCTTAATTTTTAACCTGGAGAAAAGGTACTCCTCTGAATTCAGACCCCTTGTCTCGCACAATCCCCTGTTACGACTGTGAAAGCAAAAGAGCCAGCATATGTCTTCTTACTTTTTGAGATTATGCGACGAGCTTATAGTATAGTTCTGATTTTCAAATGGATATCTGAATTTTTTTAGTTTGCCTTTTAAATGCACCTATACCCCAGAATTACCTTGTGGCTGTATACTGACGTGATTAGACCTATGCTATGTTATGGAGCACTTGTCTGGTGGCCCAGGATTAGTCAAGTTACGGCAGCAACCAAACTAGGACTTGTACAACGACTTGGCTGTCTTAGTTCTACAGGTGCTATACGTTCAACCCCTACGGCCGCCTTAGAGGTGATCTTATGTCTTCCACCACTCGACCATTTTGTGGAGGAAGTAGCTGTGAGAACGGCTTTGAAGCTGCGCCATATGGGTCTGTGGCACACAGCAGGCAGGGGAGGCAAACATGACGCAATGGTAGACTACCTCCCTCCACAATATGCCTTCAATAGACACTTCAGTGTTTATGCAAATGCTGAGCCAACCCAGCATATGGACATATCCATCTTTACCGACAGATCTAAAACAAGGCTTGGAACGGGTGCAGGAGTCTTCTCCGATGACCTTAACTTTCGCCACACTATACCACTAGGCAAAATTGCTACGGTCTTCTAAGCGGAGGTAGTGGGAATAATGCATGGTGCAAAGACAATTCTTGAACGACAGATCAAGAACCAACGTATTGGTATCTACAGTGACAGCAGAGTCGCTTTACTAGCCCTGGGTAGTTGCAAAATTACCTCAGAAGTGGTACTGCGATGCTTTGAAGCTCTCGACGATATCTCAAAAGATAATGTCATTTCTCTTATATGGGTGAAAGGACATGACGGAACCCACGGCAATGAGGTGGCTGATGAGACCAGAACCCGTTATTCCTATATCCCTGAGGACATTAAGCTTTATACTATACCAAGAAACTCTAAAAAACTTCACACGAATATGGGTAAACACTGAAAGCTGCCGGCATGCAAGGGCTGTTATTAGTGCACCCTCGCCAAAGACAGCCAAATTTTGTGTGCAACTGTCCCGAAAGAACCTGGGACTAGTTGTAGGTATCTTATCTGGACAATGCACCCTAAATCAACACATGCACATGATGGGACTGGGGGACATCCCAAACTGCCGAGGATGCAACGGGGATAACGAGACGGCAGAACACGTCTGGTGACACTCTCGCAACAATCAGAGGATCCATGTTGGGAGACTTTTGGCCTGATATGGCCGAAATCAGCAACAGTCCACTTGCAGATGTCCTCAAGTACTTCCAAAGGATTGGATGGCTTGGCTGATGCCCAAATTAGGGAGCTGCTGGGGAGGCAGCACAATGTGCCCACCTTTGTGGCCCAAGTGTACGTAAGGTAACTCACCCTCCCCAAATCTACAATGACAATGACATCGAAATGCACCTATACGTAATAATAGTTATGGTGAGGCTCAACATCACATGAAGGGGTTTGGCCTACAAGGAGAAAGGTCAGAGCTCCCGATCATTCTCTCACAACCGGTGGTCGGCTGCCAAATCAATAACACGCGGTGATGTGGTGATCACCACACATTTGCCAATCGCATTATTACCCTCTGTTCACTCGAACGCAGGTATCCAATTATTTAAAGCGACTAGGTAGGCCGTACGCCAAGCATCCAGCCTAGTGCTCTAATCAGTGGATGTATACGTAGCTTTACCAAAATCTATGTACATCATAGAAAGCCTCAGACACAAGCTTTATCGTCACACGTTTTTACACCTTGAAAGTTTCTGCACTTGCAAAATGAGGATCAACAACAAACAAACGTCATCTATTGGATGCAACTAATATTAATTTTGAACTTAATCCAATTAATTTACCTTCTAAATGGAGATTTGAGATAACAAAGCATGTAGACGGTTGAATATGGTTTTCGGAAAAACCAATGTACCGTTCGTTACTTAAAAAATATGAAGTTTCATTTTCGATCAAATACTGTACAGTATGAATCTTTCTCTTTAACAGTAATATACATTGTTTTAACAAAACCATATGGTTCGTATCTTACATAATTAATGAAATCTAAATTCTTCATTACCTAGTTTTTTTTAAGTAAATTGATTGCAGTCTTATGTCGAGTCGAGATCTACTCTACATCTTTGAAATTTAAAAACGTATGTTATTATACACAGATAACACAAAAAAAAAACGCAGGTCTCTCAATAGGAGCGTTTTGGAGATAATTTTACTTTATGAAAAATATAACAAATACTACAAAGTTCTAAGATAATCTATGAATAAGATCTCCCGAAACTATTTACCATGTACAGGGTGTTAATTAATTGCTGGGACAAACTTCTAGGGCTTAAATTATACATGAATACAAACATTTTTTCTTAATAAATGTATGATCAAAAGTGTTTCCTTTCAAGGATAGAGCTTCTCAAAGAATTTGTTTCCTTAACGACGGAATTATAATTTGAAAAGTGTGAAAGAGGGCTTTACTTATCCTGTATTAATTTCCGTCGTTATGGAAACAAATAGTAGGTAGTAAATTGGGCTGCCTAGATTTAGGCGCTTCGCAAAGAATCTTTGAGAAGCTGTATCTCTGAAAGAAAAAGCTTTTGACCATACATTTATTTAAAAAAAATGCTTGTTTTCATGTATACTTTAAGCCATAGAAGTTTGTCCCTGCAAGTTATTAACATCCTATATATCATTTTATCTCGTATACAATGGATGTAAGAAACAAGAATATATAATAGATATTGTATACTCCCAAACACCGTAAATAGAAATAGAAACCGTATAAAACTTGCTTCTACAGAAATTAAAACCGATTTGTTTAAAAATTTGTGAAAAATAAGGCTTTAAAAGAACTATTTAGCAATACAGAAAATAATAATATGTTGATGTATGTACCTAGACATCATTGTTCGTTGTTGTAGCCTAGTGGCAAGGACTTTGTTTTGTGCATGCTCAAATTTTCATGGGCTCTATTTTTTGTGTGTGCCGATATGCTTCTTTTCAATACAATAGGTTAACAGGGTATTTTTACTGTACTGAAAATGAACCACTTTTAATTTCTGATACTACATAGTGTCAATCGTGGTTGATCAGAACCAGTCAGGTGAATCATAAAGACGTAACTTCGCTAGTTCCATTTTACATTATATGTATAATTTATAAGCGGCAAGTAAGGGCTTGCTTCAACTGTGACGTTTTTCGCTATTTATCATTTCGTGTCTCATGTTTTAGAAATACCAGCTATACACTAGTGATAGGTGGTAAAATCACAGCTTGTGACTCTGTCACTGTGAACTGGCTGTAACTGATCTCCAAAAAAACTGTAACTGATTGTCACGAGTGGGGGGTATGGACCTGCGTGAAGTTTCGTACTGTACATGAAACTGGGGTTGTTACTGGTTCAGAAAAGGCATCTGAAGCTAGCTCTAGGCACGATGTTGCGAAACGGCGATACCAAGCTAGAGCGGCTAAATAAAATGCAGTGACAAAGACCGAAGCAAAACACGGATGAAATCGAAAGGTATCTACATCCAATGTCGTAAAGGCAATTGTCTCAATTACAGGAACGATCACGTTGCACAGTTCTTGATAGTTTTTACGATGTCACACCACGTCCAAAGTCACAGGTTTTTGTCACAGTTATTTAACTAGAAGGGTCACGATTGAATCTATGACTGAAAAATCATTTGGTCCATCTGTACTTTATTGCAAATGAAGAAGCTTTTTTGTAATAAATATAACAGAGTTAATATCCTGATACGATGCAAAGATACAGAAGCATTAAGAACAATTACAACCCACAGAGATTCGAACGCGTGACCTTGTATGCACAAAACGAAGCACTTATCGCTAGGCTATTACGGTAGCGAACAGCTGAAGTCACCAGCGCGTACTTCAACATATTGCTTTTTCAATATTACTAAGTGTTTTATTTATTTCTAATAAATTTTCAAATAAATGCCCATCACATGATAGAATAAATGTTATCTTATTATAGTTATCGAGAATACTAAAATTTTACAAGCGATATAATATACAACTTACTGGTTTTCACACTGTTAAACTTGCATGTTCCAGTTGAAATCATATACTCTATATAAAGTTTTCTGTAAGTCCCCTAGTACATTATTTTAAAATTGAGCTTATTCGCAAATTTGTGAATGTAGAGTGAGTAACCGTAAACAGAAAATGCATATTTTATTTAACTCACCGAATTTTTACTGCAAATTATTGATTCGTAATTGTTATGTTTATAGAAATTTATAAAATGACTATCGCAGGACAATATGTACAGATAATAGTATGAACAAGATTAGCAATAATTGCATATAAATTTAATATCAAGGCGGTAACAAAAGTAGTGATTGGATTCTATCAAGCGACTGTAACTTCGTAATGAACAATTAATTGCTTGAATTGTTTTCATATATATTTCCTTTACGGTTTTTATCTTCAGATCTCTGTATAACGTTTGTAACAAGTAAATTGGAACAGCCACATAACTCTCAAATGCAAATAAAATTCTTGAAATCGAACAGCTGACGCATTCTTACATTAAATAGCATTTAGGAAATCTCATTTACAATAATGAAACTGAATATAGTATTTACCTGTAATTTACAAATAACTGAAATTGTTCTAAAGTAGATTGTTTAGTTTCAATACAAAATATTGACAAATTTATACAATCGTAGTGTTCCATAATTATTTAATAAAACCTATAACCGGATTACAAAATATTACGCCGGTTTGCATAAAAGGCTTGGTTCATATTCGCAACAATTTATGTAAACACATTACCATCTTGCCATACATACATATGCATGTGTATTCCCTTTTCTTACGATGTGTTTACGTCGGATTGGGTCAGTGGGTTACACGTATGGCTAGCATCGAGTCAACTTAACAAATGCCCACGGCCAAGTCCTCCCAAGAACCTGGTCAATGAGTATTAAAAATTTTAATTAAACATACATTTAAATTTGATTAATTTTTTCATCATGAGAAACCGAATTTTTAAATGATAAATATGGAACACCCGCTCCAATGTGAACATCAGGTGAATTACAAGCACGGAGAATAATGTAAATGTAAGATGAGTGACACAGTCAAGGCAACTAACGTGGGTGGCTTACGGATGAGCAAAATTTGGTAGTAAAATATGTTGTCTTAAGATCTAGGATGATGACATAGTATTTGTTTTGATTACATTTAATTTGCCACGATATAAAATTAATTTTATGCATCAATTTTAGAAAAGTTGTTCAGAATCAAAATGTTCATTGTGGTTCTAATTATGTGTGAGGAGAATATCCAATGTGATATTGTTAAATTTAGTATAAAAAAAATATTAAAATAAAGAAGCAGTTGCTTAGCAGTTTTACTGGTTTAACCTAACGAATATCAAATATCTAATCGTAGATGTAAAAGTAATTAAAAACAGAAGAATACAAGTGTATGGGAGTGTGTTTTAATGGAAGATGGAAAGGATGAAAAGACGTTGATGAAAGTAAGTAAAGGAAGAATGGTAATAAGCTAATTAAATTCAGTACTGTGAAACAAAGACATTAGGACGAGTAAAAAGAAACACTTATTCACTACCATAGTAGAGAGCAGAGTTACGTATGACTCAGAAGCCTGGACTCTAAATAAGAGGATGTAAAATAGAATTAGTGTGGTTGAGAATAGCTTTTGGCGAAGAAGTTGTAGAAAAGCATTAGATGATCACGTAAGAACAGAAAGTATTAAACAAATGATGATTGTAGGACAGTATCAGATAAAATAGAAAAAAAGCAACTCTCCTGATACGGACACGGGACAACTGGAAGAAGACAGATTACAAACAAAACTTGGAAATGGGTACCGAATGGAAGAAGGCGGGAAGGAAGACGCAGAAAATACTGGGAAAATGGAGTTATCACAGCTAAAAGTAGAAGAGATATCAGAGAATTTTACTGGCAAGATAAAAAACAGTGGCGCATGAATTGCGATAAACCACCAAGAAGGCAGTAATAAAATCGGTATACTACTACGACCCAATGAATATTCTGGGTTTCAATAAAACAGTAAAACCAACGAAATGTTTGATAAAAGTTGCCTATGGAAAACAAACCTAGTGGCTGTACTTAAACCATATAGTTTATTACATGTACTACAACTATTTAACAGTTTTAAGTGTAATTCAGTTGCTATATTTGTACATTGCCTTATAATACATAATATTTACTTCTAAAATTTAACTTCCGTATGGATTACAATCATCTTATAAGTGTCTTATAACTTACGCACTTGGTAAAAGTTGGCGCTTACATTGCTTGACAAACCTGGACGGATTTGTTTTAATTCGCATCCTGAAAATCTCATGGGTCGACCGGATTACAAATAAAGAAGTACTGCGTAGAATGCAGAAAGACTGTGAAATACTTATCACTGTAAAACAACGCAAAATGGAATACCTGGGCCACATAATGCGTAATGAACACCGATATGACCTACTATAACTCATTCTGCAGGGAAAAGTGTACGGAAGGCGAGGCCCAGGACGAAGTAGAATATCGTGGCTGCAGAATCTAAGAAAATGGTTATCTCTAACTACAACACAACTCTTTCGAACAGCAGCCAATAAAGCTAGGATAGCCATGATAATAGCCAACATCCGAAACAGATAGGCACTGCAAGAAGAAGAAGAGGAAGAATGCTAATAGAACGGCACCGACTGTTGAAAAGAAGTCTAACTACAACTACATTGAAGTTTTTGTTCCATATATAAAAAATAAAAATATTCCATCTCCATAAAGATGAACATACATATTAAAAAATTAAAATACGGTATTCTCAACAATGAAAACATGTTTTGAGACGGCAGCATGAGGAGCATAAATTCTTATGCTTTTGCAGAGATTGACAGATTCAAAAATTAGGTTAAAAGTCTGTTATAAAGGTTTTTATTCCAAAAGCGGATTGTGTCTGTGCTACATTGTTTATAGGGGAGATCCTTGTACTTTGGGACAAAATTGATGAATTAATTTTTTCTGAACTTATTTTTTATTATTTGAGAAATATGAAAATAGTAATCAAATTAACACATTTTTAGAAACTTATAAAAAAAATACCGTTCTTATACAGATATAAAAAATGATAAAAATACATGTTATCTATGATTGTGATAAATGTCCCAAGGTACAAACCTAGGCTTGTTCTTTGGGACGGTCCGGTGTGTACCTTGGGACGATATTTTACTCCACATTATACGCAGATAAATCAACTGCAAACTTAAATTCTTTGCATTTTCTTGCCGTGCCTCCTACCACTTGTGGTACACCAAGTTTCATGACGACGTCTTCTTTCGGTAGTTCATATATGGTAGGATCATCGTCATATATGAAATGAGTAGACCCCTTGTTTTTCTTCAAATACTTCACTCCAAAAATAATGTCACTAATAACTTCAACAACGGTAGCTACATAAAATTTTTTCAGTTTTTTTGTCGCAAGTTGAACAAGAACATAATCTCCCGCACTTGCTTCACCATTACTTTCTTGAAGCTCTTCCATCTCTGCGGCACCATATTCCACACTTTGTAGAGAGTCCTCAGACGCTGATTCATAAGCCTCCACTATCTCTTCATCGGAACTGTCTTCACAAATTTTTTTGGTAACCTTTTTGATTTTTGCAGGAACTTTGGTTTTCTTACCTTTTCTCATTTCTGCTAATAACTCAATGTCGGCTTTTTCGGGTGTGTCTGTAATAATGCGACATCTCCCTGGATTTCTACCTCCTTTTTTGTCTGTCTTTCGTGCTTGTGCTTTCGGAAAAGGACGTAGCTGTTCGGGAGTTACATGAGAGGTGCTGGGAATGGGTGTAGTAGTAGGTCTTCTGAAGCTAGTGCTCAGTTGACTTAAGCTCTCATCTGGCTCTGTAATGGGTCTGTCAGTCACATATGAACTTAGAAAGTCATGTTCTTCAAATGCATTTCTATTAAGAGGGTAAATGCCCGATACAGAAAATCCAGATTGGATGTTTTTTGGCGTAAAAGCTTGAGGGTATGCCTTACCCACACACTCAGCCACGTCGTATATCGTCATTGGTTTTCCAGGATTAGACAATAACCATTCGCTGCAAGCTGTGTTGTAGTACTTCTTTAACGGCCCGAAAACTGTTCTGTCGAGCGGTTGTAACTTGTGGCTTGTGTGGGGTGGAAAAGTGAGCATTACGATTCCTGATCGTTTAGCCAAATCTAGAGCTTCTACAGAAATGTGGCTTTCGTGGTTGTCGATAATTAATAGCGACATATTCTCTTTACTCGTCTGTGTGTGCGTTATGTAATGATACAGATATTCCACAAAGATAGCACTGTTCGACCAACCACTTGCATTAGCACTTCCAATACTCCCTGTTGGAGCACCTTTTACGCCCGCCGCACATGCTCGCACTCGCACTCGTTCACGTAACTGCGCCAATGTGGCACTGGCAAAGTGAACACTTGCTTGATCCGCATTTGCTCACGTAGTTTCGCTGAAGTCCTCTGTCACAGTTTGCCTATTTTTGCGATGGAGGCGATAGATGTGAGTTCCGAATCAGATGCTGACAACGAATTTTTATATAGACTATCACTGATCGGAAGTGCAAGAAGAACAAAAACTTGGAAGAGATCATATTTAAAGAAGCGAAAATCTCACGGAGAATTTGCGTTGACTTCTGAATTTTCAGAAGAACAATTTAAAAACTATTTTCGCCTATCTAGGGATGAATTTAAAGAAGTGCATGAATTAATTGCAACTGACTTGAAAGACGACGGTTCTGGTGGTCATGAAAGAATTAGCTCTGAGGAGAAACTGGCCGTTTTCTTAAGGTAAGTTATATAATCAGATTTTAAACAATTTTTGTTGTTTATTAATTCAGAAAACACTAACACTGTTTACATCGAACATAAAAAATGAAAAGAA
>JABXWE010029644.1:0-39468 GCA_014611495.1 Limonius californicus
AATCCAGTTGCATCTGCAAATATTCTTTAAGTAGATATCATTGTTAGGTACTTATAACTACTTTAAGCATTTAGCTCTGCTGTTCGAAAAAAGCTTCAAACAATTCTAATCAGTTGTAGTTGCAGTGGATTTTCAACTACGAAGCTCTATTATTATTACTTCTATAACTTTTAGATAGAGCAGATCATACACTTGAACTTGTATATCTTCTCTAGCGAGATAATATTAGTATAGATCAGTGTTTTAAACAATTGCTTCCAAAGATTGTATGTAATCCTCTCTATCAGAAAATTCTAATGGCAACAATACAGCATTTTATAGTTCAAAATCCAGTTGCATCTGCAAATATTCTTTAAGTACATATCAATGTTAGGTACTTATAACTACTTTAAGCCTTTAGATCTGCTGTTCGAAAAAAACTTCAAACAATTCTAATCAGTTGTAGTTGCAGTAATAAACAATGCTACAACAGAACCTCTACAAGCACCAATAGAAGTATCTGCATTCTAGATCCACTGGAACTTGTAGATCTTTCTTAACTAGATGATGTTAGTACAGATCAGTGCTTGGAGCAACTGCTTCAAAAGATTCTATATAATCTGCTCTATCTAAAAGTTATAGAAGTAATAATAGAGCTTAGTGTCGTTGAAAACCCAGTTGCAGCTGCAGATATTCTTTAAGTTGATGCCATTATCACGTACTTATAACTACGTTAAGGCTTTAGCTCTGTTGTTCGAAGAAGCTTTAAACAAATCTAATCAGTTGTAGTAGAAGTAATAAAAATTGCCACACACGCTCTACAAGCACTAATAGAAGGTGCTGCATTCTAGATTCACTTCAACTTGTAGATCTTTTCTAACAAGATAATGTTAGCACAAGTCAGTGCTTGAAACAACTGCTTCAAAAAATTCTATATAATCAGCTCTATCAGAAAGTTCTAAAGGCAACAATAGAGCTTTTTGTAGTTCAAAACCCATTTTCAGCTGTAGATGATATTTAAGTTAATATCATTGTCAGGACATGTAACTACGTTAAGGCTTTAGCCTTGTTGGAGGAATAAAAATTGCAATAACAGAACTCTAAAAGCACTAATAGAAGTATCTCCATTCTAGATACACTTGAACTTGTAGATCTTTTCTGGCGAGATAATGTTAGTATGGATCAGTGTTTAAAATAGTTGCTTCAAAAGATTCTATAGAAACCGCTCTATCAAGAAATTCTAATGGCAATAATGCAGCATTTATAGTTCAAAATAGGTACTTATAACTACTTTAAGCCTTTAGCTCTATTGTTCAAAAAAAGCTTCAAAAGATTCTAGTCAGTTGTAGTTGAAGTAATAAAAAATGCCACAACAGAAGCTCTACAAACACCAATAGAAGTATTTGCTTTCTAGATCTACTTGAACTTGTAGGTCTTCTCTAATGAGATAATGTTAGTATAGACCAGTGTTTTAAACAATTGCTTAAAAAATTCTATATAATCTGCTCTATCAAGAAGTTCTAAATTCAATAATAAAGCTTTTGGTACCTAGTTCAAAACCTAGTTGCAGCTATAGATATTCTTTAAGTAGAAATAATTATTACAGAAACTCTAATAGCACTAGTAGAGAGCTTTCTACATTCTAGATCAACTTGATCTTGTAGATTTACTCTAGCTAGTCATTTTAGTACAGTAAGTGCTTTAAACAACTACTAAAAAGATCTAAGCAGTAATAATAAATATTATTATAGACACTCTAAAAGCACTAATAGAGCTTTCTGTACCAGTAAGTATTTTAAACAACTGCTTTCAAAAATACTAAAAATAATTTTACTTATTCATGTTTTTAGTTCTCTTGATCGCAGGATAGCTTCTGTGACAAGTAATAAATGCCACAACAGCAGCTCTAAAACCATGAGTAGAACGTTGGCATTCCAAATGCTTCGAAATCTGTAGGTATACCTTCTCTAACTAGATAATGTTAGTGGAGATAAGTATTTTAAACAACTGCTTGCAATAATAAAACTTTCAGTAGTTCAAAATCTAGGTGCAGTTGCAGTCAATACCATTTCTACTTACTAGATTAAGAGATTTTATTATACGAAAATGAGCTTAAAAAATTCTAACCAGTAATAAGAAACGCTGTAACAGAATCTCTAAAAGCACTAGCAGGACTTTCTGTAATGCTAGATCCACCTGAAGCTGTAGCACCTCTCTACGTCGATGCAGTTATTAGAACATGTGTAACAAAAATTTAATCACAGTACATAATATTTGCTCTAGCAAGATGATTTGCATGGAATATTATAAAAACTTCAATACCTATTTCAAAATCTATTTGAAGTTGTAGGTATTCTTTAAGTTATTAACATTATTACTCAAAATTCCTTTAAGCATATAAATTGTTCAAAAAATTAGTAATATGAAATGCCATAGAAAAGCCATAAAAGTTGATGTAAACAGTTACATAAATTGCTATTACTGAAGTTCTAAAGTCAATAGTAGAGTTTTTGTCAATTTAAAATTTAGCTAAAATTGTAGACGTCCTTTAAGAAGACATTGTTTGTACTTGTAAGTACTTCAAAGCTTTCAGTTGTGCGAAAAATCCCACCCGATAATTCTAGCCAGCATTAGTAATAAGAAACGCTGCAAGAAGCTCTAAACGTACTAGTAGGTCTTTCTGTAACTTAAGATTCACCTGAAATCGTACATTCCCTAGATGGTGCTCTTATAGATAAGTTGGTCGAACAAAATTTCCTGAATATTCTAAACAACCAGCAAAGTGACATTAGAAGAATATCTAAAACTAGTTGCTAATATTTACGGATATTACCTATCAGTTTACAAGAAAACGTTCTAAAGTTATAAAAGCTCTTTAAAATAATGACATGAAAGTATAAAACTAAATTTCTAAGGAACTAGTAGAACTGTAATATACTGTATGTTGTAAATCTTCCATACCAAATATTATTATTAGCTCTAAGTAGCATTATGGATTTAATAATATTCGTAACACGTACCATGTTTGCTATAACAATTCCTACACGAAGAAACGCGACAATATTGTAGTCTGGTAGATCTAAATATACTTGAAGCTTCTTGAATATCTTACTTGCTCGAAAAAGTACTTTACATTATCTTATCTCCTCCGCCTCAGTCCGTTCACCCCTCAAAGGTGTATGGTGACATCATGTAGTTGAGTTGTTGGTCGTCTTCCAGAGATTTCTATCTTGAGCTTGGTGGGTGGTTCTTGTAACGTTTCTCCTGCTATCGTCTTCATGTGGTCCATCCATCGCATCAGCGACCTGCTCTTCAAACGGCGTCCTTCCATTTTCTCTTGAATTGCTAAGGGTTCCATGGTATTATGACGTCTCGCAGGAGGTCCGAAATATCTGACGTATGACTGAGATATGGTCGTGATCAGCCTTTTCTTTATGACTAGTTCTTCTATGATAGATTGGTTTGTGTGGTGGGCCGTCCATGGTATGCGTAGCATGCGTCGGTACGCCCATATCTCGGAACCGTTGATTCTGTTTGTTTATTTGGTGTTCTTAATTATACTTTTGTCTTTTCAGATTTTCTTCAGCCGTGTGGTTGCAGTACGTGCTATTGCCAATCGCCTTCGAATATCCGGTTCGCATTGTCCTGTATTTGTTGTTATTGATCCGATGTATTGGAGTTTCTTCACCAATTCGTATCCCGCGATTCTTTGGATCTGCTGTTGATTAGGATTTGCTCTGTCTATAATCACCACTTTTGTCTTCGATTCGTTGATTTTTAGGCCGTAGGTTCTGCTGACGTCTACTAGTCTATCTATCTTATCTAGTGCAAGGCAATAAAAATTCCATCAAAACTCTCTGAAGGTAAACTTTGAAAGTTGCGGTCTACCGAATGTTCTAAAATTCTAAATATTCTTTCACCAGATACTATTACTGATTATGACTTTGACTTGTCAAAAATGTGCATCCGAAACGTTACTTTCAAGCAAAAACGGAACTTTCGATAGTCTAGGTTTTATTTAGCTCTAGATGCTAGTATTATTCCTGTAGTTACTTCTAAATTTATAAGTGTCCTTCAGAAGAATACCAACTGCATACATATAAAAAAAAACTCATAAAAATCGGTACCACTGGTAACAATAGCCAAAAATGTATTTCAAAATTTAGACCTCCCTCTTTCTAAATACTACATTTACATTCTGCTACTGCGAAAGCACGATAACTAGTATTATCATTATAATAAAAAAATAATATAAAAGCTAATACAAGGTATTATACAGGGCTTCGATAGAGAGATCCTAGTGACATCAATAATAATTTATGATCATCGAAGGTCTCCAAATGCTTATTCTGGTTACGGTAATACAGTTTCCTGAACTTCAAAATATAGCATCTAACTCTTGATGCTGGAAGCTTTGATAAAATACAATTATAATTTCTGTACAATATCGTGGGAGTCTACCAAGTTTCGCCTAAGTTACATATATTTCGTTTTTCTTGGCGATATATTTTGATGTTCTGGAGATACTCGCGGCGCCATGGTTGCAATCTGCTTGATTCCATGATAACTTGACGCTTGTTTATAGTTTTATGTTTGAATCCCATACGTATACTAATTAATAATAAAATAAATAATTTTATCGTAAGCAAGCATTTTTCCGGATATATTTGATATATTTTTCGCCGAATTAAATGTTCATCAGTCCACAATGTCCACATTTTACAATAAAGTATATATAAATATCTATTTCGCACATAAGTTAATCAACAACTGCTCTGCTCTATTAACTTCTTACGTTCAAAAGTTATGTCATTAAGGCAGACAATAAGGCAACGATTTAATCTAATATATGAAAAGTTACCTATTACTCCTGCACGCTAATTAAGGAAGCATTTTTGATACATACTGGCATATGCAACCGGTCGTGCTTCGGAGGGTACGTAAAACTGCCGGTCCTAGGAATTTCTTAATGGTTAGAGTAGTTAGGTCCGCACACAAAAGCGAAGTCTTACTGATTTTCGAAGCGTTAGCTGAGATCTAAAGTTGTGAACTAGCGACTGGACCTGATTCTCTAGCAAGTCTGATCAACACCTCCTCGTGGTGAGAGTCGGTAACGTCTTCGGACGGCTAACCTTGACGTGCTCATTTATTGATCCCATAAGCTAAGGGAACGTCCTCCAACTATTCCCTTGGAGCCACCAACTTGCACCTGAGCCATCGCACGTCAAGAGGATTTAGTAATTTGGTTGCTTAGTCTCCGCACGACTGGCCCAAGGGCCACCACCCCTTGGTACTGGGTAAAACATTTTACCAGGTAGCAGTCCCGATAAAATTGCCTCAGATCGAGGGGCAGACAAGGTTTCGTCCGCCCCGAGACCTCCATCTCCATCAACGGCCCCTACGGGAGTCATTCCCAGGAGGAAGGGAACTGTTCCTTCCACCTCAGCCCATCGAAGGGCTGATACTGCGGGGGCTGCGACACCCACACTGTCACAGGGAACCAAGAAATCACTTGGTTCCTCGCAACCCCCAACCCTGCCGCGACAAGCTTCGACGCCGTACACATGCGAGCAGTGCGGCCGCTCTTACCAGGCCAATGCTACCCTAGCCAAACACCAAAAAGAATGTGGCCAGGGGGATAGGGATATATGTATGTTATGCGGTCAGCGATTCCCGACTTTTGCCGGGGTCCGACAGCATGAACGCCGGGCTCATGCCCTGTAGTACCAGAAATCCCTGGAGGAGAAATTGCCCGACTCAGAAGCGAATATTATGGCCGCAATCGCGCACTGCGAGGCCAACTGTCTGAAGGGCTTCAGCTACAAGAAGGCCAAAACCGACACCGGACTGACAGATCATCAGATCCGGCACAGACGCGAGAAGTCTGAATATGCACGCTACCTGGAGCGAGCCAAGAGGGACCTGAAGAAGTCACGGCCAACCCCTTTCCGTGCCATGACTCCAACGGTTTCGCCGGCCAGTTCCACCGTCAGTGCACGTGCCCCCGTGAGTGTGAACGTTAGTGTTAGTGTTCCTAGTGTTACCGTGACCGCTCCTGTGCTAACACCACCAGGACCACCACCGCTACGCTCAGAACTCCGCGACCATCTGTACCCGTTCGACAGCCTTCATCACCACGGCGCCCGCCCACCAGCCTGCAGGAAGCGAGTAGTACCACGAAGGAGCGACCTCGCACCCCCACGGGACGCCAACAACAACAACATCATCAACTCCAGCCCGTCCTCGGTCCCGTTCCAGTCCGCCTGGGACCAAGTTAGCCATCGAGACGGCCGCGCCATATTCCGGAAAGAGAAAGCGGGCCTCACCCTTGTCTTTAAACCTTCCACAGGCATTGAGGCCTCGACTGGATTTCTACGATGGCTCCCAATCTGTTGAGCTCCCACAGGCCACCACTTGCCTGCCAACAAATGGGGAACCACCATCTGCACTCCCCACGTCAGCTACAAATGAAGACGACCCCAAGCGGAAAAGGTCCATCTCCCACACCGCCCAGGGAGACCAGAACGCGTATCGACGCCACACCTCCACTACTCGCAACTGTGACCAAACCACCAGTGCCTGTGGCGATGACACCTCCACCTAGTTAGCAGCCCGTGTTTCCAGAGCAGTGCGAGAAGCTGGATCGATATTTCGCCTATGCCCAGGACGAACGTCTGAGTGAAGATGGGGAAGAGGAAGATATTGGGGTTCCAGGGCTCTTCCAACACCTCATAGGGCTGTACCCAGCGGCCGATGGACAAATGAAAACAACTTCTTGCATCCTCCTTCACCGGTTCGAACCTGGAGCTCGACTTCATCATCATCATCACGCTGGCTAGAGGCTGTTTCCTCCCTGCCCGACGTGCTAAGCCCCGAAGAGGGCGACTATCTGCCCCTCATATACCACCTGCTCCACGCAACAACAGAGAGCGCACTGTAGCTTCATACAAGAAGGCGCAGGATCTATACGGCAAAAACCGCACTCTACTTGCCGAAAAAATTCTAGAGGGGAAGCCCCTGCTAGAACCGGAAGCCTATAATCAGAAGAAGAAGAAGAAGAAAAATGTTGATAGATAGTTTACTAGTTTTAACATAAATAAGAATAGTTCAAATAAACAGGGTAATCTTAAACAATAAATTAGAAACAGATAATTTAAGCTTCTTGATTGAGTCGCAACCCCTAGGTAACCTCACCCTCTTCGCAATATATAAATTTATCTGAATGCTGTAGGTGCTTTAAACCGAGTTACAAGTAGCTTGTAAATCCTTGTTCTACAAGCACCTTTTCAAAGCGGCTAACGATATCATTTGAAGTAGACTATACTTGCAAGTAATATCAGCGCGTCGAAGTAACGCGTCAAAAGGACTTATAAACGTCAATTAAAATAACTTACTTTATGTGAAAATAGCAGAAATTTCTGTATTTACAACTGCAGACCGCCTTCATACTATTGTAAGCAAGTATTGTAACTTATAAGCAATATCAGCTGTTCCAAGTAATGATAGAAAAAGCGTAGTTATTATCGTAAAACAAGGTTCATTTAAAATGGCTTGCTGTAGTTCAATCCACCTATACATATATACGAGCTAGAAGCTACTACTACTTATAAGCTACCTTAACTGTTAAAATAATGAATGAATATTTGAAAATACCACTGGCTATCACAATTAATAAAAATACGAAAGAGTTTAATAGTAAAAAAATGATTTATGTAGGCTAAAATCCATTTAATGATGTAGGTTTCTTTTCTAAGTAGATACTACTCTTTCAAGTAGAGTGGTGTTAGCCTGTTAGTCATCCGAAGCAGCGCCTACTAAAGAAATTTAACTAGTAGCAATTATTAGAAGACGTACCTAATAGAAGGAAGCAGATGTTGTGGTTTTTCTAAAGCTGTCTAATGCTGTAGGTCCCTTTCGCTTTAATATTATTATTGGGCATCAATAAAGAGGGTTAATCGAGATAAGAATAGATAGAGGAAGCTATAAATGCTAACTTCTGGAGTTTATTATGAAATTTGCATTTTTCACTAGGATAGTGCTTTCGTGAATATTACTAAAGAAATTACTCTTACTTTTCCTACAACTAAAATATCATGAACAATTATACGAGCTTTTCACTATTTTAAAAATCATTACAGGCTAGCTAACGACATCTATAGGATACTAAACGAACCAATGTAAAGGAATTTATCCGAAACTTGCTGAATATTAGTACAGTAGTTTATATAATCATAACAGAAATCTATTCCACTGATTTACCTAGAACTGAAATATTAATTAATCTGTGATTGTAACATAATTTGGTTTTCTACTAAGCGAAAATGTCTATTTATGGAAATTAAACCAGTAGGGCTTGGAAGGCTAAATGATATTGCGTGCCGCTCTTATATGTCGATGCTTTTCAGCACCAAGAAAGAAATGCTTCTTCTTCTTCTGATTATAAGCCAATGGCCTGTTAATTACCTACAAGGAAGTAGGTAGCAAAAAATTCAAAAGATAAAAATTAGTAGTAAAACTTGGAAGTAAACCAGTTTACAGCTTCTTTGATTATAATAGGGAGCAAATGCTCAGTTTTTATTCTACAAAACGTATGACACATATAAAGTAGTAGGTACCTATATAAACGTTTTCCTGGGTGAGAAGGTTGGTAGTCTCCCTTTTTGAAAAAAATATCACAAATTAAGTAACTTGAAAAATATTTGATATGTCTTCAAAGCAATCTCCATTTACTTTAATACACTTATTGGAACATTGCAAAAGGTTTAGAAAACAGTCAGTACAGAATGGGCAGGTGCACTGCACTCTCTACTTGGAATTTTGGTCACACTCGAGAAATGCTCTGCAGTAATCTCTTCATCACTTTAGTATAAAATGCACTATTTACTAATTAATTATTCTGGAATTTTGTAGAAATAACTTGTTGGGGTCTTGTGATAATTTTTCAATCTACTGTGTAATCTGACGTTTCATCTCACGATTGTACGGAAACACCCAACACTGTTGACGATGCAGTTTAGAAAATGTACTGTGTCGTCACAAGTTTGAACGATGCTTGCTTCTCTGTTTTTTGCTCGTAATACTGTGCGGGACTAACTCTGCACAGATTATCCTCATTCTCAAATCTTCATATAAAAGTTGCTCAATCGTTTCTTTATTGACGTGCAGCTCATCTGATATCATTGAAAAGATTTGCTGTAGTTTCAAGAACTCTTACCCCGACCAAGTCTTAATTTCGAGAGATCGAAGGAGGGGTTTAGCGTCATCTTGGGCATCTTTACGACCATCATTGAAACGGTAGTACCCTTGAAACACATTAGTATATCGTACAATACATTATCATGTACGATTTTCAAGATATCATAAGTTTTTTTTAGTTTCCCTAATTTCCTGCGAAAATTAATATTTACTCGTTACTCCATGAGGACGGACAGAAACACGATGTATGCGCTACTGTTTTACGCAAAAACTGACAGCTGTTAGGTTTTGCTTAACCAGTTTCTATTGGTAAAAGTGTGAACTAATACATGTTGCTTTACTTTTGATTAAGTTTCACGTGATTCCACTGCTGTAGCGCCAATCCGGGAATTAATTTACCAAACTTTATACAGTTTAACTGACGCTCTGAACCAGGAAAGTACTAGCGACATGGGCAAAATATGAATGTACCGAAGTGGAGAAACTTTATGATGGTAGAAATGACGACCACATTCATTACTACTAACCCATATATACATATTAAAGTGTAAATACTATATTTTTGTTACTATAGAGGTTAATATTTAAATCGAGAAATAACGTAAGTATATTTACATATCTATCTGACCTTAGCAACAACTGTAGCACATTTTGTTAGATGTTTCTCTATACTAATATATAGCTTGTATTTCATTTCATTTGGAACATAGCATTTTAACATAAGCAATAAGAAAACTTTGTATGTTATATCTTCGATCAAGTTTTGTTATTCATAATCACTGTAAATGGAAGCATAAAAGTCTTCTACATTTCTGGGTATTTACTTATTAATAGTTTATCACAAATAATGTAATAATATAATAACATTGAAAATACTAATATGTTGATATAATCGCTTGCGATGTCAGCTGTGCACCCAAAGGTCACACGACCGTGTCATGGTGCAAACAAGCATTTAACCTACCAGAATGACACAATTCACTTGAAAAATTAATACATTTTAAAAATCTCACAATTAAAGCAAGATATACAGTTCAGGAAAGTAAGAGAGCATCATGGGCCGAATACACTATCACAATAAACAGCTTCACATATATGAATGAAGTATGGAATAATGTGAGGAGTGTAGAAGTAAATTACTCAAAAGCAAATAGTTCTCTTAAATCACAATAATCGCCTTCTATAAACCGAAATTGATGGCCGACCACTCGCTGGAGACTTCTGTGATTGAAGAGGAGAAGTGCTACAAGAATAATGGACTGGGCACCGAATTATCGAATAACGAGAGGTAGGCCGAGGGAAAGATAGGCGGAGTACAGTGAGATGTCAGAGTCCTTAAAGTAAGTAATTGGAAAAGGACACCGGGAGACAGGGTTGGATGGAACAGAATAATTTAAAGGACTAAAATCCACAAATGATTGTAACGCGGGATAGGCAAGTAGGTAAGTAATTAATTCTAGGGCTTAAGGGCTCCTAAACAAATTGCAGCTGAAACCAACTGTTTTTTCAGAGAAGGATGTTTAACTTGGGGTAGTCACAATAGTCTTAAAATAGTATCCCAGTGAATAATTTAAATTTTATTTTTTGAGGGTTTCGCGGTTTGTCGAACTGTCAATATTACAATTTACTTTTGGCTTAGAGCGCGTCGTCATTTGGGAACTACACCCAGAATTATTAGGTAAGGCCCGACCAGTAGCTTTTCGGCCTTTACAAGCATTTGCTCTAGAAGTTTGAGCAATATTTGTTCGTAGGCCCTGCCTGCTTGAACAGCTAGCTACAGGCCGATCCTTACCTGATAATGCTAGGTGTAGTTCCCAAATGACGACGCGGTCTAAGCCGAAAGTAAATTGTAATATTGACAATTTAAATTTTGTTATACATTTAAATTGCCCACTAAAGTCTTGGGGAGTTTATGTACCATATTAGATATACACTGTATATCTAAGTACTTTTTCAATACATAAAAATTATCATATATTATAAGATATGGAATATGAACTATATGGTGGACAGAAAAAGGTATGGAACATGCTAAGAACTAGAAGGAAACTAATTAACGAGTACATCCAAACAACAACAATCACACCTCAGGAATGGGTCATTCACTTTCAGAACCTGTACTCTGATGATACAACTGACGGCGATGGTTTGAATTATGAACCAGACGATATTACCTTATTACACACGACGAAGTAATTACAAACATCAAAAAATGGAAAAACAGAAAATCTCCAGGTATTGACCAAATTACAAATGAGCTGATAAAATATGGAAACGACGAACTACACCACGAAATAACGAAGCTCTTTCAAAAAATTATTAACATTCAGTAATACCAAAACAATGGCACACAAGCATTACAATACCTATATATAAAAAGGGACTGAAAGCAAAACCAGAAAACTATCGAGGAATACGTCTTCTAAGCAGCTTATCAAAACTACTGACAAAGATCCTCTCTGATAAGGTAATTAGTGAAATAGGAGTAAGCGAAGAACAACAAGGCTTCCGTCAAAACAGGTCAACTATTGATGCAATATTTATACTACGACAAATCGTGGAGAAGGCTATAGAATTTGACAAACCAGCGTTTTTATGTTTTATTGATCTGACGCAAGCCTTTGACAGGGTAAAATTGCATGATGTAAGTACTCTAAAAGAAACAAACATTAATCGAAACATAATAGGAATTATCAGATTTTTAAACATCAACAACAAGACTCGAGTTAAAACTAACAACCACCTAACAGAAGAAGTTCCAGTTAAATCAGGTATTAGACAAGGAGACAGCTTGAGGCCTACACTTTTCAGTATCATATTGGATAAAATTATTGAAAAGATTAGGACAATGACCGAAGGCTATCGAATGGGAAATAAGAAGATAAATATCATGTGTTATGCTGACGATGCTGTGATAACAGCGGAAAACGAGGACGACCTGCAGAGGTTATTATATAAGTTTAAAACAACAGCAGAAAAGCTTAATATGAAGATCTGGATAGAAAAGACTAAATCGAAGACAATCTCTTAAGATCCGATAGGATGTAAGCTGGCGGTTGATAACAAAACAATCACACAAGTTATGAACTTCAATTACCTTGGGGTAAATACATCCAGCAACCGAAATCTGAGGCAAGAAGTGCACACACAAGCAACATAAGCCTCATTAATATCGGGATGTTTGCATGACATAATATGGAGAAACAAATATATGACTACTGAAAGCAAGGTGCGTATCTACAAAACTTGTGTTAGGCCCGTATTAACGTACGCCGCGGAAACTAGGGCAGAAACGTGTAAAGGAAAACAGATCATGACAACAGCCGAGATGAAGACCCTCCGTGCTATATCAGGTCATACATTACGAGACAGAATCAGAAACTAAAATATACGAGAGGTCTGCGGAGTCGAAGACATCGTGCGATTTCAAGATCAAGACGACGTCAGTGGAAGGAACATGTGAACAGAATGCACAATGACAGACTGGCCAGCATAACAATGAGAGAACAACCCAACACAAAAAGACCACGAGGACGACCGCCTAAACGATGGAAAGAGAGATGGACGTCGGCATCGTAGGAGAACCAAGGATAAACAGAGGCACTGGTACAAAACAGGATTTGATCCTAAATTAAGAAGAAGAAGAAGAAGAAAGATTATTAATGGATTTTATTATTAATGGGGATATTATTAAGCAATTTCCAATTATTAGAGCGACCTTCCCACCATATATAATCCGATTATGTAACTGAAAAATCAGCATAGGTTGAAGTTTATAAATTCGCATATTTTTACTAAAGCAATTTCCTCTACTTCTCCATTTATCTCTTGGAGAGAAAATAGGTTTAGTGTTAGCTAAAAGCTAAAGGTTATCGCATGGAGCTTATCTAATTTTACTTTAAAACGTGGAATATACGCACTAAATATTGCCATGCGTTAAAAATGAATCCATTTGGGATCACGTTCGGTTTTATTGGGGCTATTTTATTAGTCTACAATTCCAGCTATCAAGTACCACCTGCAATTGTAGCACCATACGATGACAACTATTACAAAATTGAAGTGCCTCCTGAAGATGGTATTAGTAAAGTTACCTTTTATTTAAACCTTAATACTCCGCTTCAAACTATCGACCAAGCTGGATGTACTGCTATCCAAGAAACAAATCAAAAGTATAAAGGAGAATGGTAGAAAGTGTTAAGTTGGCCTGATCCCATCAAGAAAGGAGACGATCTTAACTACATTATATCTGTTAATTGCAAGTAGTCCTTGATGTAGAACAAATTGATTGATTGATTGTGATGTGATTGTTGCCGAAGCTCATTTCACCAAAGAGTCATACATTAGATTCAAAGGATATAGGGCCTACCACACCATACATCCAGATAATGCAGCAAAAGGTGGGAGCGCAGTAATCATAATGGAATCCATTCTACATTATCAGGAAAGGGCTTACCAGACCAAAGAAATGCCTAGTGGTAAGACCCTTATTATTGTGTGCTGGTAGGATTTGAAGTTGCAATTGAGAGAAATTCTAATTTTTTAAATATTCTTATATTGTTTTCAACGCTAAGGATTATACCTACAGCTTTTCACCCTTAATATGACATAACAATAATTTTTAACGAACTACAGTTAAGCAGACGGAGTCCGGTGATATACTAAAAGCTGAATATAACAAAATACGATAGATTTGAAGAAATTGCAACCACATAAGTGAATGTTTTAAGATATATCGCGATTCTAGAGAATATGAAAACACATAACTTAAAATTGGTCGCGTCTAATAGAGTGAAAATAAATTGGAAAGTTGTCTGCTATATACATTTTCATGTTTACCAATCGTATTTTGTTAACCGCCTTCCGTTAGCAGTTGCAGTTGAGCAGTATTAAGTAGTAGGTATGTAATTTTTGCTTCACCTAAATAATATATATTTTAAAAATATAGAAAATCAAACTCATCGGGTTTCGAGACCTTAATCTTGCCTCATATAAAGCAGGGTTTTATTGCTAGACTATTATAGCAACGCCAGATTATGTCACAAGCGCCTACATGAACATATTGCATTATTCAATATCACCGTGTAAGTAATTGAAAGACTCATGTCTGATAGCTCTATATTAGGTAAGACAAAACAATGTAATCTTTCGTTTATGATAATGACATGATATGATATCATGTATATGATAAATAAAATTTAGCCATAGACGGAATATGTAGGTTTTTTGTATTTTCAATATTAAACCCAGTGGAAAGTACCTACCTAAAATAGAATTTAACCCATCATCGACTTGCATCATCCATAGTAATATTACTAACAGTAAAAAATTTTCGTTAAAGCAAACAAAACTTACCTAAGGTTAGAGAAAGCAGATACCGATACAGTGCGATTCATCAAAACTACTCTGTGCTTGTCGCAAATTTTAAAGATCACACTGTATGAAAGTATAAATAAACAATAACTATCTTGAAATATATTAAGGAACCGTGCAGAATCGTGACGTAAAATTATTGGCATTAAAATAAGTTGCGAACGTAAAAAGCGAGAAAAGTAAGCCAACATTTTTCAAAACTGACACAGTAAATTGAAACCTACCATTATGTGAAAAGTATAAATACAAAGTCTGGACTATTAATATTATGTACACTTAGTAATGGTTGAGAGCAACCAGAAATCATTATGTAGTGAGCCTTAGACAAGCGAAACTAAATTAATTACGAGTTAATTAGCGTAGAGAAAGCCACCCGTATTCACTAATATTAATTACAAAAAAAGATACATCTGAACGATGATATGTGCAAGTCACGCGTTTTATATTAAAAACAAAATAATTACACAAAAGCGCTTTTTATGAGAACTAAAAATAAGATAACTGAACATCTTTGTTCAAAAATCACCAAATTACTGTAATAACCAGAAGGAAGAAGTGCAACTCAAGTTTCATTGTATACTGTATAATTCCTAATTGTTTAATTATGGGTTGTAGCGCAATCACATAGTGAGGTTGAAAAATTTGGAACACATTCGTTTAAACAGCAATTGAAGAGTTCTCTGAGATATAGATTTACTACTAGTACTAGTAGTATAGAGTAGTTTTTTTGGATTGTACGGGGGGTCCTTAAAGTAAAAGAAAGCAGCTTATCTACAGCTTCTTGAGGTCAAATGGGACCGATTAAGCAAAACATACCTTAGCTTCCTTGGTTGACTTAAAGAAGAAAAAATTATTTTTAACGTTGGATAATATTCAGAAACAAAATGGCGGATCAAGCTGAAGATTGGTACTCATCTTCTTTATGTCTTCTTCCTTAACCCATAGTAGTCCATTCTTGGACGTAGGTCTCTCCTAATCTGGAACCAGTGACGACAACCTGTCTGTTTTATGTCGTCTATCCATTTACTTTCTGATCTCCCTGCACTTCTCCACCTCCCCAAGTGGTGGATAGTATGGCGAGTACACGTGTCTCTATGGCATAGGTTGGTACTGGACGGACCATTGCTTTATATATTTTCACATTGCTTTCTTTACTCATATATTTGTGATACCATGCTACTGTATATAGGCATCCCGCTATTTGTGTTGCTTTTACGGCTTGTTTCTGCAATTTTGCGTAAAGATCTCTGCTGCTGTTGATATATATCTAATAATATATAAAAAAATATATTTTCTTCTTTAAGACTCCATAATTTCTTAAAGAAGGATTTTTGTACTAAGGTATATTGATTTCATCGGTCCCATTTGACTTCAGAAAGCTGTAATTAAGCTGTGTCGCTTTACTTGCAGGACACCCTGTGTATATTATAGCAACATGTTCCAGTTATGTTCCATAAGATATTAGAAATATCCCAGAATTTCTTGTAGCAGATGTATTCTACAGAAATCTCTTATTCTGGCTTAACCATTTCATAGGGATTATTTGTTTAGGATCTGGTTATGGGATCAGTTACCTTGGCAGGCTAAATCTTGTGACGGACCAACCTCATTTTATGATTCTAGATGGTAGACAGAAGCAAACGAAATGGGACTCAGTCCCCGACAGGCCTTAGATGGCTGGAGGGTCCCCGGGTGAAATTTAACTAAAAATGCAATAAAGTGTAGGAAATGAAAATATTAGAGGTAAACATACTAGGAGTTGCAAGCACAAGATGAAGAAATAACGGACAATTAATCACCAGAGATAATTACACAATATATTACTCAGGGGATACAAATAACAATCACTATGGTGTAGCAATAGTCGTCTCAAAGGAAGTAACAAAGTATGTGAAAAGTTTTACACCTGTATCGGACAGGATAGTAATGCTGCAACTACAAGGAACATATACAGATATAAACATTATACAGGTTTATCTACGAACTACAGAGGCTACAACAGAAGAGGTGGAGGAGGTATACGACCAGCTTAATACCCTCTTAGATAATACTAAGGATCATAACATAAACGTTATACTGGGAGACTTTAACGCCAAGGTCGGAAAAGGTCGAGTGGACAGCGTGGTTAGCCATCATGGCCTGGGAATACGAAACGAAAGTGGGGAAAGGTTAATTCAATCTTCACAATAGACAAACATGGTTTGACTAACCACCGAGGAGACTATAAACTTGGACATCCCCACAACATACAAACGAACATATAGTACGCAATCAAATTGATTATATTTTAATATATCACAGATTACGCAGCAGTATAAAAAGTGTGAAGACTCACCCAGGTGCGGACATACAATCCGATCATAATTCTGTAATTGCCAAATTGCAACTACGATTAAAGAAGAACGAAAAATCAAAAACAAAGAAGAAATTGAATGTGCAAGACCCCAGAAAATGTGGATAAATTGAAGAGAAAACTAGAAAATAAATTTAGAGACAATCCAAATATGACCACCCAAAGTGTAGAACAACTGTGGAGAAAAATAAAGGATAATATATTGACCACAGCAGACAGTACACGAACAAAGCTAAGAACAACAAGAAGAAACAATGGATAACTAATGAAATTCTAGACATGATGGAACAACGAAGAAAACAGAAACAAGTAAACATAGATCTACATAAATCCATAAATAAAGAAACTAAAGAGAAAATAATTGAAGCTAAAGAGAAATGGATGAACGAACATTGTCTAGAAATAGAGGAACTACAAAGAAGACATGGCGGCCTCCAGCTACACAAACGCATTAAAAAACTATCTGGAAATTTTAGAAAAGTTGGTGCAGAAAAGCTGATAGACGACCAGAATAAACCAATTCTTACTAACGATAAGAAAAGCCTGGACATCGTACGTAACAGGAACGACCGGACATAATAGAAATTGACGACGAAGGTCCAGAGATTTTAGTATCAGAAGTCGAAAAATCTATAAGAACTGGTAACGACGGTAAATCTCCCGTGCTAGATGACATACAAACTGAACTCCTAAAAGCAATGTGAGACGAAAGCATTAGGACTCTTACAAAACTATTTAATAAAATATATGAACAAGGAACAATACCGGAAGAATGGTCTCTCAAGAGTCATACCAATTCCCAAAAAAAGTCACGCAAAGCGCTGTAATGAATACAGGACAATAAATCTAATGAGTCATGCACTAAAGATCTTTTTAAGAATTATATACGAGCGAATTAAGAGGAAATGCGAAGATAACATCAGGAATACCCAGTTTAGTTTTAGAGCGGGATTGCGCACAAAGGAATCACTCTTCAGTTTAACAACTTTGTCAAAGAAATGCTTGGACATGCGACAGGATCTTTACATATGCTACATTGACTTTACAAAAGCTTTTGACAATGTTCAGCATGGAAAGCTACTAAAGGTATGCAGGCAGATTGGGATTGACGGAAGAGATATTCGTATTATAAAAAACTTATATTGGGAACAGTGAAAGTTAGAGTAAACAACGAATTAACTGACAGTGAAAATCGAAAAATGAGTACGGCAGGGATGCATCCTATCGCGCATACTATTTAATTAGTACTCGGAAACGATCATGCAAAATGCTTTAACGAACAGAACAAAAGGTATTAAAATCAATGGACTACTTCTAAATAATATTAGATACGCGGACGACACGGCTTTGATTCCTGGTAGCGAAGAAGAACTTCAAATACTGCTAAATAGAGTTGCCGAAGAAACTGCCAATATGGGTTTATTAATTAATGTAAGCAAAACCAAAGCAATGGTAATTGGCAGAAACAATATTAATGTCAACATCAGACACAACAACATGAGAGTGGAACAAGTGAACAAATATATTATACATAGGACGACTAATTGACGAACGCATGATGATGCTCCGAATCCCATATACACAACGAAGAAATATTGCGTAGATTCACGATGATGATGCTCCGAATCCCATATACCCAACAAAGAAGTATTGCGTAGATTCACGATGATGATGCTCCGAATCCCATATACGCAACGAAGAAGTATTGTGTAGATTCACGATGATGATGCTCCGAATCCCTTATACCCAACGAAGAAGTATTGCGTAGATTCACGATGATGATGCTCTGAATCCCTTATACCCAACGAAGAAGTATTGTGTAGATTCACGATGATGATGCTCCGAATCCCTTATACCCAACGAAGAAGTATTGCGTAGATTCACGATGATGATGCTCCGAATCCCTTATACACAATGAAGAAGTATTGTGTAGATTCACGATGATGATGCTCCGAATCCCTTATACCCAACGAAGAAGTATTGCGTAGATTCACGATGATGATGCTCCGAATCCCTTATACCCAACGAAGAAGAATTGCGTAGATTCACGATGATGATGCTCCGAATCCCATATACCCAACAAAGAAGTATTGCGTAGATTCACGATGGTGATGCTCCGAATCCCACATACGCGACGCAGATGTATTGCGTAGATTCACGATGATGATGCTCCGAATCCCATATACCCAACGAAGAAGTATTGCGTAGATTCACGATGATGATGCTCCGAATCCCATATACCCAACGAAGAAGTATTGCGTAGATTCACGATGATGATGCTCCGAATCCCATATACGCGACGAAGAAGTATTGCGTAGATTCACGATGATGATTCTCCAAATCCCATATACGCACCGAAGAAGTATTGCGTAGATTCACGATGATGATGCTCCGAATCCCAATTATACACAACGAAGAGTATTGCGTAGATTCACGATGATGATGTTCCGAATCCCATATACGCCAACGAAGAAGTATTGTGGGTAGATTCAGCGATGGATGATGCTCCGAACCCACATACGCGATCCGCAGATGTTATTGCGTAGATTCACGATGATGATGCCCGAATCCCATATACCAACGAAGAAGTTATTGCGTAGATTCACGATGGTGATGCTGCCGAATCGCCGGCCATACGCGACGGTCGCAGATGTATTGCGTAGATTCCGTATGATGATGCTACCGATCCATATAACCAACGATAAGAAGTATTTGCGTAGATTCACGATGATGATTGCCTCCGAATCCATATACCGCAACGAAGATTATATTGCGTTAGATTCACGATGATGTATGGCGTCCGGAATCCCATATAACCAGACGAAGAAGTATTGCGCGTTAGTATGCACGATGATGATGCTCGAATCCCGAAATAGCCCAACGAAGTGAAGTATTGTGTAGTTCACGATGTGATGCTACGAAATCCGCATGTGATTCCAAAGAAGAGAGTGTTGCGTAGGATTCCACGAATGATGAATGCTACGAATCCCATATACCCAACGAAGAAGTATTGTGTAGATTCACGATGATGATGCTACGAATCCCATATACCCAACGAAGAAGTATTGTGTAGATTCACGATGATGATGCTACGAATCCCATATACCCAACGAAGAAGTATTGTGTAGATTCACGATGATGATGCTACGAATCCCATATACCCAACGAAGAAGTATTGTGTAGATTCACGATGATGATGCTACGAATCCCATATATCCAACGAAGAAGTGTTGCGTAGATTCACGATGATGATGCTACGAATCCCATATACGCAACGAAGAAGTATTGCGTAGATTCAAGATGATGATGCTCCGAATCCCATATACGCAACGAAGAAGTATTGTGTAGATTCACGATGATGATACTCCGAATCCCATATACCCAACGAAGAAGTATTACGTAGATTCACGATGATGATGCTTCGAATCCCATATGCGCAACGAAGAAGTATTGTGTAGATTCACGACGATGATGCTCCGAATCCCATATACGCAACGAAGAAGTATTGCGTAGGTTCACCAACGAAAGAGACCTCGAAAACACCCTTAAAGGACGCAAATTGACATATTTCGGACATATAATGCGCCACGATAAGTACATGTTATTGCAGCTTATAATAGAAGGGAAAATTAAAAGAAAAAGAGCTAGAGGCAGGAGAAGAACACCCGGGATGAGCAACTTAAGAAACTGGCTGGGACTGAACAGAGAAGAATTGATCCATACAGCTAGAGATAGATGGAAATTTGTAATGTTGATCGCCAACCTCAGATTTTGACACGGCACCTAGAGAGAGTTGCTCTTTGATTTTCCCTAAAGTAAAAGGGTATTTGTTGCCCTTAGGCAAATTTGAACATTTTCTTGTACTTATAATATGCTCAGTTTCATATGAAATGCACCACCCATTAAAAATAAAACTACGCGTTTGAAAATATGCTAAAATAATGTTTTATTATTGCGTATGAAATGATCACTATTTCCATTAAAAAGTCAAGTGATTGTGGTGTTCGTCTTTCTTTCATCAAGTAGTTGCTTAGAAACAAAACAATACCTAAGAAACATTAATTAGTTGTTTCGAGATTTTGTTACATTTTGTGACAGAATCAATACTTTAAAATGCCTCCAGTAAGACAACGTAGAACTTTTAATCACATTTCCGATTTTGATAGAGGTCGAATTATCGGCATGAAAGAAGCTGGACTTTCTTTCCGTGAAATCGGTAGAAGGGTAAATCAGGACCACACTACAGTTGCACAAATATGGTCTGCTTGGTCAGAAGAAGGCATTCAGCGACATTGTCCAGCTGATAGACCTCCGCAGCAATGTTCGTGAAGATCGACTTCTCCGAAGAATGGTTACACGAGACCGCTTTCAAACAACGTCTGTTGCTGTAGACTGGATGAGAGCTCTTCACCGCCGCGTGTCAATGGCAACAATTTACAGAAGAATCTCTTCTTTTGGACTGCGATCCTACCGTCCATTCCAACGGCTCCATTTAACTGCACATCACAAGGCTGTTAGGCTTGCTTGGTGTCAAGAGCGGCAGATTGGAATCAGCAATGGAACGACATTGTCTTCAGTGACGAATCAAGATTTTGTTTGTGGGCCAATGACGGCCGTAGGAAGGTAGTCGATATCGAGGAGAAAGACGAAATCTAGAGTTTGTGTTTGAGTTATGGTTTTAAATGCTCATCGCTATATTCATAATGTCCTGGAACCGGTGTTAGTACCATTCATGCAGACGTTGCCAAACGGTTTTTTCCAACAGGATAACGCATGTCCACACACTGCAAACATTACCAGAACGTACCTCCAACAAGCACAATTGCAAATGTTGCCCTGGTCTGCACGACCACCGGACTTATGGCCGATCGAACATCTTTGGGACATGATGGGCCGGCGACTAAGGTTATTGCCAATAGCTCTTAACAACTTAGACGAGCTGAGACACCAACTTGAGGTTATATGGAACGAGATACCCCAGGAGAACACAGACCACTTCATAGAAAGCATGCCACGACGAGTAAATGCTTGCATTGCTGTTCATGGCGATGTTACACATTATTAATTTTGTTTTCATTGTTGTTATTGTTTTCTTACTATTGTTAATCTTTTTTTATGAAAACCTGAATATTTCATACGCAATAATGAAACATTATTTTAGCAAAGTTTCAAACTCGTAGCTTAATTTTTAATGGGTAGTACATTTAATATGAAACGAAGTGTATATCATTTCATTGCAACATAATCAGTAATTTTCACATTAATAGAAAATATGCTACATTTTGTCTTAAGTGTTGCGCTTAATCTGTTATAGCTTATATAAATTATGTGCCAGAAAAAACTACGAATCGGTAGTACGAAGCGGTTCAGGCGAATAATTAATGGACACGCAAATAAAAAGGCTCAGTTGTTGACATATTTGTAGGTTAGTTATATGTAGGTAGATATTATTAATAATTTGTTGCTATAATACACACGACTCTGCATGAATCATTAGTGATTTTTTCTGAAACTTTTATGCTAATCGGAACTAGTAAACAAACATTGCATAATTAGTAGTTATAACTAGGTACCTGTAATAGTTAGCCATAAAATTGGTACAACATGCAGTTGTTTTGATTTGAATGTTTTGATCGTTGCTAACGTTTAATAAGAGCAGAAACTATTTAACAATAAAATTTTACTTTGGATTCAGGCAAAATTTATGATTTCATACTAATAAGAATTTGAACCAACGTAGTAACACGAATAAAATTGGATGTGCATATACCCAGTGGAAAAGAATTGTGGTAAAACTGAAATCGCTTTCCTATTTATTACCTCATATATCAACATTTTGCATAGTTAAATGTAGAAGATAATAGTTTAATTTTTATTTATCGTATAAAATATAAATGAAACAGATGTCAAGAAACTTATTTATTGTTTGTTGTTGTAAATTTAGGTATAGTGCCATCGAAAATGTTTGAATTGCACGGGACCTTGATTTACTTCCATTGTTATCAACAATACGATTTCTTTTGTGCGCAAACATCGGGGCCTTGATTTACTCCCATTGTTGTCAACAATACGATTTCCTTTGTGCGCAAACATGTTGCTTGCAAATACTTACAGCCCTCGAGTATGCTTCATTTTTATTGATTTTATTTCTTATGTTCCTAGACCTAACGTAAAATTAGTTTTCTTTTGGACTAAAATGTCGTAATCGGTCGATTTATTAAGTAAGACAATCAAACAACGAAGTTTTATTTTTAATAATGATACCGAGTATGTATTATATTGAAATGGTGTTCACAGTAGAGCAGGATAATTTTATTTTGGAAGCCTACTATCGATCCGGAGATTGTGACTAAACCTGTACTCCTATCATTCTTACTTCAATCAGTTCCAAGAGCAATTGACTGTAACAAGCAGTCCGCTAGGAAATTTTCAGTTAGCACTTAGATTGTATTATTCAACGGTACCATGAAGCATTCCCAACAACTCATTAAGATGTTAGTCTCAGTAAATACCTGTTGCTTTTGTAACTGAGTTACATTTACACAGTAAGTCTTTCATACTGTTTATGTCAGGCAAAAAATTATTGCATATCCAAACATTCAAAATGTTAGCCGTTCAAGAGTTGTTAACAACAGGTTTTGAACAGCGTCGACAATACTGCACATGATTTAATAAAACCTTAACAATGATGACATTTTAGACGCGACAATTTTTAATGATGTGCCACGGATCTATCTCTGTCGCTACGTAAACTCCCAAAACTATCTATATGGCTAACCGAAAACCCTTATACACTTCAGGACTCAGCAGACCTCAGAATATAACCTTAAGATTGGGATTTCGATTGCGATGCTGAAAAGCAGAATATCTGGTCCATTATTTGTTAGTAAGAACGTACTAACGTTTTCCTTAACCAATACAGTACTAACTTTTACCGCGCTGTTTGAAATATCGTTGCACGTTGGAAAATATTCAAAAACATTAGCAGGAAGTAGTATAATGCCAGAAATGGTTACCCTAAATTTAAATAACTCCAAGGTATATATTAATACGCATAGATTTGCTCTATTTTACAATATATGCAAAAGGAGCGAACATTAATCTAGTTCTAGTAAAATTACCATAAATCTAATTAAATGTTAGAAAAATTTATATGAAACTCCACAGTTATCATAATATGAATAATTCTGGTCTAATATCGAAAATATGCGTATGTAAGTCAGCATAATTTAATCTTATTGTAGTAAATTATCCTAAATCTTACTATATGCTAGGAATATTTAAATAAAACTCTACAATTATTAAAATATGCAACAAAAATAGAGTAGATTAGTGTAATTCTAGGAAACTTTTCCATACATATGTATATGTTTAAGGAAATTGTAAATGTAATTTATGCATAGCTCTGGTAAAATTTGGAAAATATGAAAAAGTAATGTAGTGTCGATTCCAGTAAATTTGCCGTATATGTGAACACATTCAAGGAAAATGTAAACAGCTTCTAAAATATGCTTGCCTCTCACAAAGTAATGTGTGTCGATTAGTTTAATTCGAGTAAATTCTCCATAAATGTCAATAAATACGAGCAAAATGTAAACAAAAGTCTACAGCATACAGCCTAAATTAGGAAAATATAAATTAATCTCTACAGCTACTAAAATATGCATAGCTCTGGTCAAATATGGCAAAGAATTGAAGCGTCTATTAGCTTAATTCCAGTAAATTCTCCTTTAATTGTATAAATGCTGGGAAAATGTAAATAAATTCTACAACTTCTAAAATATGCATAGCCCTGGTCAAATATGGCAAAGAAGTGCAGCGTCGATTAGTTTGAATTTAGTAAATTTTCCATAAATTTGAATGAATGCTAGAAAAATGTAAATGAAAATCTACAGCTACCAAAACATGCATAGCTGGGTGAAATATTTGTAATATCCAGAAGTAAGGTTGTGTCGATTAATTTAATTCCAGTAAAATTGCCATATGTGTCAATAAATACAAGGAAAATTTAAATAATACTCTACAGCTTCTAAAATATACACAGTTCTGGTCAAATATAGAAAAGGATTGTAGCTTTAATTCCAATAAATTCTCCATAAATTTGATAGATGGTGGGGAAATGTAAATATAACTCTACAGCTACCAAAATATATGTAGTTCTAGTCAAATATTTGTAATATACAGCAGTAGTGTTGTGTCGATTAATTAAATTCCAGTAAAATTTCCATAAGTGTCAATAAATACAAGAAAAATTTAACCACAAGTTCACAGCTTCCAAAATATACATACTTTTGGTTAAATGTGACAAAGTAGTGTAGTGTCGATTAGTTTAATTTTAGTGTAGTTTCCATAAACCCCACAGCTACCAAAATATGCTTAGATCTGGTCAAATATGGAAATTATGCAAAAGTGTCGATTGGTTTAACACCAGTAATATTGTGATAGGTGGCAATAAATATAAGGAAAATTTAAACGAAACTTTACAGTGGCCATAGATTTCAATAAATGCTAAAAAAATGTAAATGAAATTCTCCAATTATCAAAATATGCATAATTTGAGGCTAATATCGCAAATATGTAAAGTAAATCAGCATAATTTAATTTAATTCTACTAAATTGTCCCTAGATCTCACTACGCGCTAGGAACATGTAAACGAAGTAATGTAGTGCCGATTATTTTAATTCTAGTAAAATTGCTATAAGTCTCAATAAATACATGGAAAATTTAAACAAAGTTCAAAAGTTTCCAAAATATGCATAGCTTTGGTCACATATGACAAAGCAATGTAGTCTTAGCTAGTACACTTCCAGTAAATTTTCCGTAACCGAGGAAAATGTAAATAAATCTCTACAATTAACCAAATATACTTAATTCTGGTATAATATCGAAAATATATGAAGCAAACCAGCATAAGTTACTTTAATTGTAGTAAATTGTCCCTACATCTCACTATATGCTAGGAACATCTAAATGAAGTGCCGATTAGTTTTATTCCAGTGAAATTGCCAAAAGTCTCAATAAATATAAGGACAATTTAAACAAATCGTTGTAGCTTCCAAAATATGCATATTTCTGATCAAATATGGCGAAGTAGCTAGTATGCCCTCAACAAGCTCAATTCCCGTAAATGTTCCATAAATTGAATAAATACATAAATATTTATAAAACTCTACATCTATATCAATATGTATAATTCTGGTCAAATATGGAATATATGCAAAAGTAATGTATTGTCGGTTAGATTATTTCCAGTAAAATTGCCATAAGTGCCAATAAATACGACGAAGTAGCTAGTATACCGTCAATAAGTTAATTCCAGTAAATTTTCCATAAATTTGAATAAATATATAAATATTTATGAAACTCTACAGCCACAACAATATGGATAACTCTGGTCAAATATAGAAATTATGCAGAAGTGATGTATTGTCGATTATGATATTTCGAGTAAAATTGCCATAACTAACAATAAATACGAGAAATATTTAAACAAAGCTCTACAGTTTCAAAATATGCATAGCTATGCTTAAATATGGCAAAGTAGCGTAGCGTCGATTAGTTTGAATTCAGTAAATTTTTAATATATTTGAATGAATGCTAGGAAAACGTACATAAAATTCTACAGCTACCAAAATATGCATAGTTCTGGTCAAATATGTATAATATGAAAATTAATGTAGTGTCAATTAATTTTGTTCTAGTAAAGTAGTCATAAAAGTCAATAAATACAAGGAAAATTAAACAAACGCCTACAATAATATAAATATGTGTAATAACGCTTCTTTGATTAGTTTACTTTCAGTAAATTTTTCATAAAATTGAATAAATGCTAAGAAAATGTAAATAAAACTCTACAGCTACCAAAATATGCATAGTTCTGATCAAATATGTAAAATACGCGAGTGTTAATTAATTTTGTTCTAGTAAAATTGACATAAAAGTCAATAAATACAAGGAAAATTGAACAAAAATATACAATAATGTAAATATGCATAGTAGCGTTGCTTTGATTAGTTTTATTCCAGTAAATTTTTCATATAATTGAATATATGCTAAGAACATGTAAATAAAACTCTACAGCTACCGAAATATGCACAGATTTGGATAAATATGAAAAATATGCAAAAATAATGTAGTGTCGGTTAAGTTAATTCCATTTTCAAATTTGCCATGAATGTGAATAAATCTCAGGGAAATGTAAATAAAAGGCTTTCATCTACCAAAATAGGCATAGCTCTGGTCAATTAAGGCAAACATGCAAAAATAATGTTGTCTCGGTTAGGTTAATTCCATTTCCAAATTTGCCATGAATGTGAATAAATTCAAGAAATATGTAAATAAAACTCTATCACCTATCAAAATATGCATAGTTCTGGTCAATTATGGAAAATATGCAAAAATAATGTTGTCTCGGTTAGGTTAATTCCATTTCCAAATTTGCCATGAATATGAATAAATCTAAGGAAAATGTAAATAAAACTCTTCTATCTACCAAAATATGCATAGCTCTGGTCAAATACGGAAAATATGCAAAAATAATGTTGTCTCGGTTAGGTTAATTCCATTTCCAAATTTGCCATGAATATGAATAAATCTCAGGAAAATGTAAATAAAACTCTATCACCTATCAAAATATGCATAGCTCTGGTCAATTATGGAAAATATGCAAAAATAATGTACCTAGTGTTGTTTAGGTTAATTCCATTTCCAAATTTGCCATGAATGTGAATAAATTCAAGAAATATGTAAATAAAACTCTATCACCTATCAAAATATTCAAAGCTCTGGTCAATTATGGAAAATATGCAAAAATAATGTACCTAGTGTTGTTTAGGTTAATTCCATTTCCAAATTTGCCATGAATGTGAATAAATCTCAGGAAAATGTAAATAAAAGGCTTTCATCTACCAAAATATGCATAGCCCTGGTCAATTAAGGAAAACATGCAAAAATAATGTTGTTTCGGTTAGGTTAATTCCATTTCCAAATTTGCCATGAATATGAATAAAGTCAAGAAATATGTAAATAAAACTCTATCACCTATCAAAATATTCAAAGCTCTGGTCAATTATGGAAAATATGCAAAAATAATGTTGTCTCGGTTAGGTTAATTCCATTTCCAAATTTGCCATGAATATGAATAAATCTAAGGAAAATGTAAATAAAACTCTATCACCTATCAAAATATGCATAGCTCTGGTCAATTATGGAAAATATGCAAAAATAATGTACCTAGTGTTGTTTAGGTTAATTCCATTTCCAAATTTGCCATGAATGTGAATAAATCTCAGGAAAATGTAAATAAAAGGCTTTCATCTACCGAAATATGCATAGCCCTGGTCAATTAAGGAAAACATGCAAAAATAATGTTGTCTCGGTTTGGTTAATTCCATTTCCAAATTTGCCATGAATATGAATATATTCAAGAAATATGTAAATAAAACTCTATCACCTATCAAAATATTCAAAGCTCTGGTCAAATACGGAAAATATGCAAAAATAATGTTGTCTCGGTTAGGTTAATTCCATTTCCAAATTTGCCATGAATATGAATAAATCTAAGGAAAACGTAAATAAAACTCTTCTATCTACCAAAATATGCATAGCTCTGGTCAAATACGGAAAATATGCAAAAATAATGTTGTCTCGGTTAGGTTAATTCCATTTCCAAATTTGCCATGAATATGAATAAATTTAAGGAAAATGTAAATAAAACTCTATCACCTATCAAAATATGCATAGCTCTGGTCAATTATGGAAAATATGCAAAAATAATGTTGTCTCGGTTAGGTTAATTCCATTTCCAAATTTGCCATCAATGTGAATAAAAAGGAAATGAAACGTTGTTGTCAATTATCGAAAATATAAAAAAGTGTAGTCTCAAATAGTTTCATTGCTGAAAATTTTTTGTACATTTTAATAAATGATGGGAAAACGCAAGTAAACTCTAGTTCAATGAGGAAATTATGAAACTGTAGTTTAGTCTTGATTTTGTCTATATTTGGCGGTTTTACAATAAGCTAAATAGCGTTATATCTTTTTTATTGTCGTTATTTCTTCCAACATTAAACTAACTGTTCTGAGTTGCACTTTGCAATTTTATGTCGTTTTCTATAGCTGAATGTTCGAACATACATCACAATTTCCTCTTAACTAATGATGTCTCAAACTTTTTTTTATTAAAACCAATCTTGCACATTCATCTACCATTTCCGCACGAAACAATGCGACTGCGTTAGACAAAGGCAGAAGCAGCGACTTTGTGGAATTAATTTAAAAACCGGCTACCTGAAATTCTTTTTCAAATTAATGATGTGAAAGATGAATGAAAACACTAACAAAATAATAAAAAAACCAAATCAAAAATGTAATTTAGCCACCTTTTTGAATACCGACACCTTCAAAGACCTTGCAGTGGACCAGACGAGGATGAACCCTGCCTTCATGGGCATCTATGGTCATCTGTAGTGTTCGACAGAGCCGGCAGGTAAAAGTAATTTACTTCAAAAATGTTATTTTTTCAGGCCGGCGACAAAAAGTCGGTTAGAGCGACCGGAAACTGATCCAAAAGTAATTATTTGGTGTAAACTGACACTGGTGTTATTTACAAAATATAATAAATTAATAGCAAGCCGGGTGTGAAAATTACGCGCTTCTATTATACCATCCGTGGATTTTTGTGGGAAGGTAACGGTTTACACTTTTACAGCATTGTTTTAAACTCTTAAGCCTGACAAATGGTGCTTCGTATGTAAATTAAGGAAGTAAATTGGTTTTACTTCAATTACGTACTTATATAGCAAGTTCTTCGGAAAGCGACTATATGTAATCTAAATATTGTTGTTATTGCCAAGTCATTCTCATTTAAATTATCAGACCACACGCAATTTAAACGTTATTTTACACATGAAATATATCAGATTTACTTGCACTCGGAACTGGACAACAAATTGTACAAAGGAATAAGCTTTCAATTTGTTTTAAGTTTAGAAAAAGCAGTCAATTGAATGTGTTTCAATTTACAAGTATGTATTATTGGCAATAAATACTTGATAGTTGTATTAGCTCCAAATGGTTTTTTTGAAGCGTGGGTTGATACGTAAATGCTTTTCTTGTTAGCTTGCACGAATTTAACGCCATGCAATTAAATTGTACTAATTTGTACTATCACAACAAGAAATTTAATTTCAAGAAGAAAATTATTTAAGACTTTTGTAAATAAGATGTTTTGGGGTCAAACAAGGTCCTCAAAAATAGCGTTGAGTAACATTAGCGCTGAGTAAAAATAACATTTGATCAAATTGTGAGTGGAAAAAACGCCGGGTAACCATAACGCCGAATGAAAATAAGGCCGGATTGAAGCTTCTCCGTCAAAATTAGGGCAGGCTTAAACATAGCACCATGTAAAAATAATGCCTGGTAAAAATAGCGTCGGGTAAAAATGAAACCGGCAAATGTAGCGCCCTTACAATCAGTACCGAGTAAGATTAGCGCTGAGTAAAAATAACGTTCGATAAAAATGTGTCTGGTAAAAATGTCGCCAGCAAAAATAGCGCCGCTTAAGAATAGCAGCCGGATAAAAATAGCGACTTGTAAAATTTATGTGTGGTAGAAATAGCGCCGGGTAGAAATATCGCCGGCGTACATAACATCATTAATAATAGCGCGAAGTAAAGATTAGCGCTGAGTCAAAAAAGGCCGAATTAAAGGTTCTCCGTCAAGAACAGCACAAGTTATAAATAGCGCCACTTAAAAATAATATCTGGTAGAAATAGCATCTATTAAAAATGACCTCGGTTAAAATACCGCCATTACAAATAACACCGAGCAAGAATAAAGCTGAGTAAAAATAACGTTAGATAAAAATTGTGACTGGCAAAAAACGGGCCTAAAAATAGCGCCGGGTAAAAATAACGCTGGGTGAATATAAGGCCGGATTAAAGTGTCTCCATCTAAAATAGCGCCAAGTAAAAATAATGTCTGGTAGAAATAGTGCGGGTAAAGATGACTCTAAGCAAAAATAGCGCCAGTACAAATAACACCGAGCAAGAATAGCCGCCGCGTAAAAAGAACGTTTGATAAAAATTGTAGCTGGTAAAAATAGCGCGTCTAAAAATAGCGCAGGGTAAAAATAACGCCGGGTGAAAATAACGCGGGATTAAAGTTTCTTCGTCAAAAATAGCGCTATGTACAAATAATATTAGGTAGAAATAGCGTCGCAACAACTAGCACCGAGCAAGAATAGCGCTGAGTTAACAGAACGTTTGATAACAAATTTGAGTGGTAAAAACAGCGCGCCTAAAAATAGCGCCGGGTAAAAGTAACGTCGCGTGAAAATAAGGCCAGATTAAAGCTTCTCCATTGAAAATAGCGCAGAGTAAAAATAGCTCAATATAAAAATAATGTCTGGTACAAATAGCGTCGAGTAAAAATGACCCCGGCAAAAATAGCGCCATTACAAATAGCATCGAGCAAGAATAGCATAAAAAGAACGTCCGATGAAAATTGTGACTGGTAAAAACGTCGCTAGCAAAAATAGCGCGCCTAAGAATAGCGCCGAATAAAAATAACGCCAGATGAAAATAAGGGCAGATTAAAGATTCTCCGTTAAAAATGGCAGGGTAATAATAGCGCAATATAAAAATAATGTCTAGTAGAAATAGCATCGGGTAAAAATGACCCCAGCAAAAACATCGCCATCAAAAACAGTGCCGAGTAAAGAACAGCGCTGAATAACAATAACGTTTGATAAAAATAGTATCTGAAACAAACGCCGCCGCCTAAGAATAGCACCGGATAAAAATAAGGCGGGATAAAATTTTCGCCGCCAAAAATACTGCAGGGTAAAAATAGCCCAGAATAAAAAGGTGCCGGCAAAAATAGCCCCACCCAAAATAAAATTTTCGCCGAAAATAAATACCGCAGGGTAAAAACAACGCCATGTGAATATAATGTTAGGTAAAAATAGCGTCGAAAGAAAAGAAGCCGGAAAAAATGACGCCGGAAAAAATTACGCCGGAAAAAATAACACGGAGCAAGAATAGGGCTGATTAAATATAACGTTTGATAAAAATAGTACCTGGTAAAAATGACGCTGGAGAAAATAAAATAAAATAAAGCCAGGTAAAGTTTCGTCTCTAAAAATACCGCAGGGTAGAGATAGCGCCATGAAAAAATAATATCAGGTAAAAATAGCGCCGAATAAAAAAGACGCAAGCAAAAATAGCACCGAGCAAGAGTAGCTATTCTTGCTCGGTGCTATTTTTGATGGCGCTATTATTGCCAGCGTCATTTTTACCCGACACTATTTCTACCAGACATTATTATTACGTAGGGATTGCGCTATTTTTGAAGGCGAAACATTTACCCGGCTATTCTTGCTCGATGCTATTTATGCCGGCGTCTTTTTTATTCGACGCTATTTTTACCTGACTTAATTTCTACATGGCGCTATTTGTCCCTGCTATATTTTTGGGGGCTAAACTTTTACCCGGCTTTATTTTATTTTATTTTCTCGTGCGGCATTTTTACCATGTACTATTTTTATCAAATGGTTTACTCAGCGCTGAGTTATAATAACATTTGACAAAAATAGTACTCAGCGCTGACTGAAAATAACATTTGATAAAAATAGTACATGGTAAAAATGACGCCGGAGAAAATATAATAAAATAAAGCCTGGTAAAAGTTTAGCCCCCAAAAATACAGCAGGGTAAAACTAGCGCAATTTAAAAATAATGTCCAGTAGAAATAGCATCTGGTAAAAATGTCTCCTGCAAATAAAGCGCCATCACAAATAGCACCGTGTAAGAAATACTGCCGAGTAAAATTAACGTTCGATAAAAATAGTGCCTGGTAAAAATGTCGCCTGCAAAAACAGCGCGTGCTAAGAATAGCACCGGGTAGAAATAACGTCTCGAAAAATTACTTCTAGTAATTATGAAACTGACTCCTCTGTATATTTGGCACCTATCAGTATCCTTAGGTCTACGCGTCTATATTTATTCCCACACAGTACACGTTAATTCTATAACACTGAAAACATTGAATAACCGAAGCGGCGAATCAAGTTTGAATTAATTAATTATGAAACTTCCAGGGTTCTGAATTTTGAAGCTAACTGTATCTTCAAGCGTAGCGTGTATTTCGTTTCACATAACTTTATAATCTTCTGTATAACAACAATGTTAATTCTATAGAGTTCCAATTTTTAAATATGTTAACTTGATATTACATAATATTTCAAAAATTAATTAGTATGAAAATAATACGACTCTAAATTTTGATGTTATCTATATCTTTAAGTATATTCGCCTTTATTTAGTCCTATAAACATTAACATTGTTTGCTCAACATTTCAAGTATTTCTAGTGTTAATATTTTTTTTTTATAATCATGAAACTGATTCATAGATCCTTGCATGATGCTCTATACAGGGTATTCTAGAAAGGTATGCCGTAAATTTGGGAAGCAAAAAAAGAAAAAACTTCCTAGGAAAATAATACGGTCTCCAACCTAACCGACTTAATGATCAGGACTATACATTGCTTTTATGAAACGCGTTATCGATCTGCGAGACAATGTGATTGTTAGTTTATTTATTATGGAGCACCTGCGTACTGTCCTTTAGTTTAAAAACAGTTCTTGATCAAAACTAACCCCGGCGAGGGAGTAGAATAGGTGGTCTAGCTACCTGGCAACCTGGCCGCTCAGATCACCGGGTTTAAATACAATTTCTATATTTGCGTGCGTCGGAAAAGATTAGTTTATGGAGAAACAGTTAACACAAGGCAGGAGATTAGGAGAGAATACAAGATGGTTGTGATGCAATTAGAATAATGTCGGGAATTTTTGAATGTGCTAATCAATCTTTAGTGCGTCGAGCACGACCATCGAAGATTATATTATGTGCATAATAAGTTTTTAACTAATTTTATGTCACTGAATGTATTTCCAAATTTACGAAATACATTTAAAGGACACCCTGTATAATAAAAGTATCCAACCTGCAGCACTTATAATTAAAATAGAAACTTTGTAGTTGATATAATTTCAAGCTTTCATGAAAATGATTCACTGAGTTCTAAATTTTGGAACTGTCTGTATCTCCAAGTGTATCGGTTTCCATTAATCTTAATAGAACTTCATGCTACTGTACATAACAGAAATACCCGTTATATAAGGCTAAAAAGTTTGAAAAAAAAGAAAATTTCAGTAATTGTGAAAATGACGCTACCATGAATTTTGAATCTATCTAAGTATATCTTCAAAAATGAGTGTTTTTTTTTATTTACTTATATCCATGTTGTTGCATAATTATTTAGGTAATAACATTCTACATTTTAAAGCGTTTAAAGCTTTGAAGAAGTGAACTGGCTAGCTATCGAAAATGTACCGGACACCTAACTTTTAATTTCCACAGGATACGAAAAATCCTGATTCCATCATAGGCATCAGCAATGCTTTGCTTTAAATGTTTGGCTTGTAATTGTGGAGGCTAGACTTATAAGACCAATTTGTTTTGTTCAATCAGTCAACCAGACCGGTTTTCTGGTAAATATTGTACCCGCGACACTGGAAAATGTACTGTTAGAGCAAAGATTGCGAACGCAGTTTATGTACGATGGTGCACCGCCATATTTTTAATAATGGTTCTAGGACATCTTAACGAAACTTACCAGAAAAAATTAATAGGTCGTTGGGGTCCTTTTGCATGGCCACCGACATCCCCCGATTTAAGCAACTTAACTTTTTTCCCTTCGACTTATCTTAAGCAATATTATATGCCTTCAAACCATTTTATCTTGTTTTTCAACACCTTGTATGTTTTAAAATATATGAGATTTGTTAAATATAGGGAGCTCGATGGAGCAGTGCGAATACGCGCTGTCAGTCGAGGTCACAGTGAAATGCGGTCCGATCGCCGGCGTGGTCGAACCCCAGCTGAGGCGACCGTATTCCACTTAGTTAAGTTTAGGCTGCATGTTGCATGAATGTTTAGTATGTAAGGGACGTCCGCACCCCCCTGAAGTAATGCGAAAGCGGTTCCGGTGGGGGGAGAGTAGTATAAATGAATAAAAAAAAAAAGATTTGTTAAATACGTATACGTAGGTATTTCCCGCAAATTTAAATATTTAGAAAGTAATTTTAGAAATTCAGTGTAAAGTTTTAGACTTCCGCGGTTTATGTCTAACAATGTCATCTTTTCGGGCTTAGAGCTCGTCGTGGTGGAACTGATTAACGCTGACGTTCCGCTGACCGTTGCATATAGCATTATCAAAGAGCAATAAAAATAAAAATGCCGCTTTGATAATGATATCTTCAATGGTTAGGGAAACGTCAGCAACAATCAATTGCACAACGACGCTGAAGCCTGAAGAGATTACTCCTTTTTAAAAATCAATCTTCAACATTAAATCTTTTAATATACATATTTTGTTGTGAAATTGCAAAATTGAAGTTTTCTTATTAAGCAGCATTAAAGAGTTCTTAAAGTATCTGTAAAATAACAGAGGACCTAAGATATTACCATAAGGTACACCACAAAGACTTTTTTTCAATTAGATTCAAGTGCATTTGAAATTTGTCGCCGTTCTACGTTTTGCAGCTCAGGATGCCAACCCTGTATACTTCAAATAATTCTTGTTTGTCATTCGCATTAGATCTTAAATCGCAAACCCATAGCAGTACATTTCCTTAATGCTATAATAATAACAACAATTTGAAATATAAAAACATAATGTAAATGTATGTATAAGCTGAACAATAACATTAAGCAAAACGTTCAACGAATTTTAAAGTAATAATAACAAAGCATAAAATTTATTTAAATATAAAGCTAATGGGTAAACAATAAATCTGTAGATGACTAAATAAAAATTAACGCCCTACAATTTCCCCATAGCCTAATCTATTTCCTATGTCGTTAACTTGTTCTTATATTTTGTTTTAAAAACAGTAGTTAATCTTTAAATAAATTAATTTTTTAAATAATTTAGCTGAAGGAATTCTACAATCTTAAGTTAAATGTGATCCCATTGTCTATGGAGAATTCAGGTTTTCTTATTGAGTATAGAAAAGTGCTTAATATATCTTTAAAATGGCAGAGGTCCTAGGATATTACCATGTGGTGCACCCCAAAGATGATGATCAGGTGTGATATTCGATATAGTGAACTAGGAATTTTTCGAAATACTACATTTTTCAGGTTATTTGGGCAATAGATCAGTTCAGGGAAGATGTTCATTTTTTAATTTAATTTTTATTATTTTTATACCGTACGATAAAGATTATTTATATGGGTAGTTCTTGGAGAAAGTTGTGCTTACTATACGAGAAGTGTTCAAATTAACAAGGAAGTTTAAGAAGCCTCATGTAAAGACAAATTCAAAAAACTAATGAAATTGATTAAAGGTTGACCGTGGACTCTTGTTAACATTTGCATGGTAATTGTATTGCTATGTTATTTTGACAGTTACGGTTAGAATGTCGGAAATTTCTGTTCATTGTAGGGCGGAACAGAGCATAATAATAAAATTTCTTACAAATGAAGGCGCACGTTCGACTGAAATTCTTACAAGGCTGAGAGCACAATACGACTAACAATGTGTATCTAAAAGTTGGGTGTTTGAGTGGTCGAAATCTTTTAGAGTTGGGAGAACTCGCTGCAACTTTGTTTTAGCAGTTAACGATCAAATTTCTCAAAATTTATACAATACTGTGGAAAGTGTAGAAGAAGTCATAACAACTAGCTAAAGTAACTTAAGGTGAGTGCCAGGTGTATTCCGCGTATGTTTACCGTAGAACACCAGTCAAATCGTTTGCAAATCGCTTCATCTTTACTGCGGTGATATGAGAGATATGGAGATGCATTTTTGGACTAAATTGTAACAAGTAATGAAACCTGGCTACATGAGTTAAATCGTGCTAGCATACAATGGTGTGAAACCACATCTCCCAAGTCAAGAAAATAAAAGCTGTGTTCTCAGGTGGTAAAGTGATGGCATCATTGTTTAGAATTTTTAAGGAGTGCTCTTTGTTAATTTCCTAACAAAACATCGTACAATTAGTGCATACACTTTTGTGGTAAAGTTAAGCTGGCGATCAGGAACAACCGGAAGAGAAGACAAAGTTCTGTTTGCTCTCGACAAGATAATGCTCGCTCTCATATTGCTACAAGAACAATTCAAACCGTAAACAGACTTCAGTGGGACCTTTTTTCGTATGCAGCTTCCAGTCCTGGTCAAGATCCCTCCGATTTTTATTTGTTTGGCACTCTAAAAGAGTTTTGAGCAGGAAAAAAATATTTAAGTCAAGGAACAACGTTACCGTAGCTGTTCAGGAAGGTATTAGAAAATTTCTAGATAGATGGATCAAGTACATCGCTAGGCAGGGGGACTACATTGAAAAGTAATATTGTTTTCATTGTTGTAATATGGCAATACCCCTTAAATTCCTATAAAATTTGAACACTCCTTATATCGTAAAGTGGCACACTGCAGGAAATTATTAATATGATGAAGTAAAGTCAAATACAAATTATTTTCTCTAAAGTAAATAATTCATTTTATGCACATTGAGAATAATCTATCTGCGATATAATAGTTGCTTGTTGATGAATTTCAAAACAATTACTTAATTAACTCTAACCATGACATTGCATGGTAAACATCATAGTGACGTCACCTATTTATTTTATTTACATTAACATAAATCATGTACCTTTTATATGAAATTAATTAAGCAGGTGCTTTTAGATATTGGTATTAGTATTTGCCTATAATTTATAACGGCAATTCTAATTTCAAAAAATGATAAATAATAAACAATTTAGAATAACGATACGACCAATATCTGCCTAACTATTGTACGTGCTTAAGGCATCAGAGGAAAAAGGTTAAATATTGGTTCATAATCAATTTTGAGTGTAGATTATACACAGGTTGTTTTAGATTCAAGGCGAATGTATTTGTTCGGCTATTCTTAACTAGGGACAACAACGTTCTTACTAAAAGTTTTACATATTTAATATTTTGGGCAAACAAAACAAGATAACTGAATTCCAATTTAAGTGGAATGTTATCTTTATTGCAACACCCTGTGTATTTGTCAAATAAATGGATTGTATGACATTATTTATTTAAATAACTATAGTAAATATTGGCCTAAAGTTATGAATAAGCAAGATATTTGCATTTGAACTGTGTAATTATTTTATTAATTATATTTTACATGCAATCCTTATTATGAAATCTAGGACAACAGAAAAATTTGTTTTAGTAAAAGTGGTAAAGTTTCAGAGACAGTAGATATGGGTAAAAAACAAAAAAATTTCACTTTAGAAATATTTTGCGATAGTTTATTTTAACACATCTATACAGTTAGTTGAAATACAGAAACCAAAATACAAATACAGTTCAGTCTATCTGAATATGTGCCTTTGTGGAGTACCTCATGGTAGTATCTTAGGTGCACTGCTATTTTAAAGATGCATTAAGAACTCTTGTAAACTCATTAAGAAAACTTAAATTTTGCTTGGAAAACGGAGTTATTTTTGGACAAATTCAGTTCAAAATATATTAAAAGAATTAACTACCTTTTCGTTACCTTCTAAGGTTGATTAGTGAACAGAGGCTCGAAAATTACAGTTAGTTCAAATACAGAAACGAAGATACAAATACAGTTCAGTCTATCTGAATATATGCCTTTGTGGTGTTCCTCATGGTAGTATCTTAGGTACCCTGCTATTTTAAAGATACATTAGCAACTCTTGTACTCTCAACAAGAAATTTTAAATTATACGTGATTATATTTTGAACAAATTCAGATGAAAATATTTTAAAAGATTTAAGTACCTTTCTGTTAGTTACGTTCTAAGATTGATTGCAGTTAGTTTAAATACAAAAAAACTAATACAAATACAGTTCAGTCTATCTGAATAAGTGCCTTTGGGGTGTAGGTACCTCATGATAGTATCTTAGGTTAGTTGCTATATTAAAGATACATTAAGACCTCTTGTATACTCATTAAGAAAATTTAAATTTTACTTGGAAAATGGGGTAATTTTTGGGACACATTCAGTTCAAAATATATTAGAAGATTTAATTACCTTCTTGTTACCTTTTTGTTACCTTTTTGTCATAAGTGTTGAAGATGTTATACAAACTAGCCAAAGTAACGTAAGGTGAGTGCCAGATGTATTCCCCTTATGTTTACCGAAGAACACCAGTTAAATCGTTTACAAATCGCTTCTTCTTTACTGCAACGATATGAGAGATATGGAGTTGCATGTTTGGACTGAATGGTGACAATTGATGAAACCTGGCTACATGAATTAAATCGTGCCAGCATACAGTGGTGTAGAAAACTTAAATTTTACTTGGAAAATGGGGGTTTTTTTTTAGACAAATTCAGTTCAAAATATAGTAAAAGATTTAATTACCTTTTTATTACCTTCTAAGATTGATTAGTAAACAGAAGCTCGAAAATTACAGTTAGTTCAAATACAAAAACGAAGATACAAATACAGTTCAGGCTGTCTGAATAAATGCCTTCGGGGTGTATCTCA
>JABXWE010029647.1:0-13382 GCA_014611495.1 Limonius californicus
AAGTATGCTCTTATACTTGCATGCTGTGCAGCGATGGTACCTCCATGGCCTGCTCATATATTTATCATAACAATATATATATATATATATATATATATATATGTATTAACCTGTGCAACCGATAGCGGGCATCCCTGCCTCACACCACAATTTATTTCTACTGTTCCTCCGATTTTTCTTTGTCTACTCTGAATCTTCTATTGGCATAGAGACTTTGAGCAATTCTAACCAACTGTTGGGAAAGCCTTCGTTGAGCATAATTTTCCATAGTTTGTTTCTGTTCACCCTATCAAATGCTTTGGCATAGTCTATAAGGGCAGCAAAAGTTGGTAAATTTAGTTCCCGCCTTATTTCAATAATTTGCACTACAGAGAATATGCAGTCTGTAGTTGCTACGCTTGTTTCTCTCACCTTTCTTAAGTAGCGGACTTACTAATCCCCCAGTCTTCGGGAACGTGGCCTGTTTTCCAACAGACCTTAAGAAAATTTAAAAATCTTACAAGTAAATTATTAGAAGCGTTCTTGAAAATTCCATGTTCAGACAATCACAACCGGGATTTTTTTGTTTCTAAAGTTTTTTATCGCTTCCATCACTGCATGGTACGCGATCAGATCGACGTGTTCGTTAATGTCGACAAACAGCTTGTATTCTGTGCTCGATTCCAAATCTGTCCATAGTGCTTGATAATATTTATTCCAGGTGCTTGAAATGAGTGAGATTGAATTATTTTGTAGTCGGTCTGTTACGCTTTGATTTAAACATTTTACTGCTTTGTAAACTATCTTTTGGTGCCCATATATCATCTTCGAAGGCTTGTATATATCTATTCCAGCTCTCTCGTTTTAATTTTCGCACTTCACGTTTTGTAATAGCGCTTAGCCGCATATAGGTAATTCTGTTCTCCGATGTTTATTTGTTTAAATATTGCAGATATGCAGTTTTCTTTTGATTTATCAATTGATTCGTCCCATATTTCTAATCCTCGGTTTTTGTATCTTTTATGTCTTCTATCTAAAGCTTCCGAGGCTGCGTGCCCTATTATGTTTTTAATTTCTTGTCATTCCAAATTGATGTTGTTCAGCGTTGTCGCGGATTCGCATAAATATAGTCGTGTTTGGTAAAGGTGTCTTATACCATCTTCCTGTAGTAGGTACACTTTAAATGCTTTCTTTGTTTGTGTGGTAGTTGTAATTTTCTTTCATCTAATTGGTAGGGCAATGTTGGACATTAACAAGAAATGGTCTGGCCTTCTGTCGCTGCCTCTGAATAGCCAGGTGTCTTGTACTGCAGTAGCAAGTTTTTTATTTAGTATCACATAATCAATTATAGAACGGCTTCCTCTGGCACTCCATGAATATTTATGGATGTCTTTATGACAAAAGAAAGTGTTTGATATTCGTAACTGGTTAAAAGCAACAAAATTTGTTAGTTGTTTTCCGCTTGTGTTTAAAGTTTCTTTGCACATATGTTGTCGATTGGAGTGTTTCTTACCCGCGCATTCAGTTTTATCGAAAAGTTGTAGTTTGTTGCAAAATTCTAGAGAGTCATTGTGTCTCCCTTCTTCAGGTGCGGAAACGCCGATTAGAGACATATATCCTCTTGCTATACGGCATCTGTCTTTGATAATTCGTTGATTTACGAATTCATAGCTTTCTAGCCTGCTTTTAAGTTTATTTTATATTAAATTAGCTATTCCGGCATTTGCTCTTTTTTGTTGTGATGCTCTACTATATAAAAAGAACTACATGCTCGTTTAGCTCTTTACAGCCCTTTAATTTCTTCTTAGTTCCTGGGATTACTGCATGTCTGTCTTCTTCTTCTTAAGTTCCTCTTGTAGTTCTATTTTTTATCAAAAATAGCTCTGACATTCCATACGGCAATGTTCATAATTTCTGCTATTCCCAATTGTTTAACCGTTTTCGTCAACTGGGTTCCATTTCCAAGTTTCGTTCCGAGGCTATTTCAATGAAGATTTTCAGCTATATGTATAAAGCTTTTTAGAAGTATGGGGTCCTGGCCCATAGCAAAACCCCCTTATCGGAGGACCATCTCTCCCGATCTCTTGTCAGCCCTGACCAATCTTTTCACCAGGGTTGGTTACCTGATCTCCAGAGAGGTTACTCAGGTTTAACGGGGTTTACCACCTACATTGTAATGCAGGCTACTTGGAGGTGAGAGTCGGAATTGAATAGGAGAGGGTAGGTAACTCTGTCTGGAGGCGGAGTCATGTATTAAGCTTCACTACTCCTTTTGAACTCCATGAAAAACATAGTTAACATTCTCTTTTTAGCTATAAAAAGTATTTCTTACATTAAAAGTCCTTTGGACAGACAAATGTCAGCTACTGTTTTGTCAGAACTTAACAAACTTCTGTACAAAGTGATTGTTTGTATAGATTCTTGTAGTAATAACAATTAGTTTCAATGTATTCTAATAGCAAGGAAACTGTTATGATGTTGATTTTGGGAAAATGCAGTGGTGTGATGGACGATATGTGCAAAGATACCCGGATAGACACCGTCAGATAATACCTTTAGGCGTTTGAAAGAAATTTGCAGCAATATGGACAGTTTGCCAAGCCAAAGCTGAGACAACGACATGTCATAACTGTAGAAGCTGAAGCGACAGTCATCGAACAAGTAACTGGTAATCCCCGTATAAGTCAACGAGCAGATCCAAGAACTGTAGGCTTTAGCTAATGTATTCAGTATTTTGGTTCCCTCTAGCTACCCTTTGAGTCTTTTTTGTACCTTATGAATGACTTTGTATACATCTGCACTTCAAAATATCAGAAATAAATTTATCCATTCAGTCAGTTATTGGTTCTGGCTTTCAAAACAGTTTTATAGATTACATACACATGCTTTAAAGTATATTTCAAATAGTTTTCGTAATTGCTTAAAGCGCGACCCCCTTCCGGTTAAAATTCTTCTCGCGACCCCCTCTCTTGCAGTAATCAACTTCATTCTGAAGCTGAACGGCTAATTAGCGTCATATATTGCCAAGTACCGCAGTTTATTTATTTGTTTTCCGCATTTCCGAAAATTTGATGTTAAATGTTATTGGAATATTCTGGAAAACCAATTTTGCTTCATAAAAGCAGCGGACCGCGATGAAATTAGTTATCATTTTCAAATTGTGTGCTGTACTGCTGACTGTGTATTAAGTGCAATAAATCAATATCAAATATTTAATATTAAGTACTACAAACTATAGCCGTTTTGTTAAAGATGGATAAACGTTTAAAACGGCCATCAGAACCTTCCGCGTCTGGCAGTAACAAGAATACAGAGAAAAATAAATTGTACAGCGATTAATATCTTAAATATGGTTCTACCGTTATTTCCCAGAAACCCCAGTGCTTACTTAAATAAAGTATTTGGGAACAACCGTGTTATTAGAGACGATGATATTAACATGTTTACGCTGTTCAATAGAGATTACATTTCGACATTTGAATACCAAACATCCAGACAAAAAAGAAAAGCCTGTGGAATTCTTTTAAAGAAAGCTAAATTGGCTCCATAAGGAGCAAGCCAGTTTTACTTAAGCAACCGCTACTAATGAAAAAGCAATACTATCTAGTTATCAGATGCATTTCGCATTACAAAAACCAGTAAGCCACATACAATTGCTGAAGATCTAACCATCGGCTGTTGAAATGGTGCAAATAATGGGTGGTGAAAAAGAGGCTGACAAGCTGAAAGCAATACCCCTCTCTAATAATACCATCCGAAAAAGAATAAGTGATATGGCGGAAGATACTCCAACACAAGTTGTTGAAAATATTAAGAAGTACACATACTTCTCATTACAGATAGACGAATCCACGGATGCTTCTAACTGTGCCCAGTGTATAGGATTTGTAAAACACAATACTGAACATGGTATTACAGAAGATATTTTATTTTGTACTGTATTACAAGCCAATACCACGGGAAAATGTTTATTCGACACTTTCATGCAAAGTATTAGTAAGTAAGAGATTGACTGGGTCAAATGGGTTGCTATATGCACAGATGGCGCCAAGGCTGAGGGTCTGGTCTTATTGTCAAATTAAAAGAGATAAGGCCAAATGCTACAAAGCTACATTGTGTTTTACATCGAGAAACTCTTGCATCAAAATCTTTACCTTTTGAAATGAATTGTGTTTTGAAAAATTAAAGTGTTAAATTCTACCAAGGCAACAGCATTGCAGACTCGTATTTTTCAAAATGTTTTGAACACATGGGTTCTCTATGGGCAAGTCTTCTTTATCACACGTAAGTAACATGGCTTTCAAGGGGTAGTTATTACTAATTCCACTGATAGTTTTAATAAAATATCTATAATTCTAAATATATATTGTCGACTTAAAAGTTTTCAAGTGGATTCTTTCAACAATACAGTACATTTATTTATATATTTAACAGTTTCAGACATAAATTATGAATAACATGTATGAATATGTGTGCCAAGAAATGTTTTCTAAAATAAAAAGTTTATGGAAGACCACAAACAGACGTATTCATCTGTGGTTCATAAAACCTAGTACATACATACTCATTACGCAAATAAGCAACTATAAATTTTATTATTTTTGGCTACGATCCAACAATCTAAAAATGCCATCTCTAGCGATGATTTATAAGAAACGATTTACAACTTAGACTAAGTGATTAGCGAACATAGAATAGAACAATTTAGACATTACGGAAAATTTACTTTTAAAAGTGTCACCCGCACATTATACACCATTAACTTAAATCACTTTAAATTTTGGCACTTATACAGGATCTTTCTGTTTTAACACACTTACTTTAGCGTATGTCAATATCTATAAAATATAAAAATGAGCAAAATTTTATAGAACTTTTTCGTACTTTAAACAATTTCTTTCTACGAGATTTGACAATATTGTTCCCGGATTGACGTTACAGCACTGAAGTCATTTGAAATTAAACCAAAACTAAAGCAAGTTCACAATTTAATCAATAGAAGGTGGTCAAGCGAAAATCGAACAGCTGTTCGTTTTTACACAGGACGCTAGCGCGTAAATCATACTTCTGTAAGTCGCCATGGAGCAACGAGTGAATATTAAATTTTGGAATATCTAAGAGAAACATATGAAGTGCTGCTAATTATGTTCGTCAATAACGCCTTAAGTCGTACCATTATATATAAATATATATATATATATATATATATGGTATAAACTCTCAAAAATGGACGGTGAGGATGTACAAGAAGATACTAGACGTTGATCGTGAAATTCTGGTAACGTATCACCGAATAACACTCCGAATGCTAGTAGATGAGCTGAACACCAACAAAGAGACGATTCGACAAATATTACATGAAGATTTGCAAAAAAGGAATATCTATGTAATTTTCGTCCCTCGCAATTTTATGGATGAGCAGAAAAACTAAAAAAACCGAAAATATAAAAGATTCCTTTCCAAGCTTGTCGCGACAATGCAAATTTTCTTAACTGAATGGTGCCTGGTGAAGAGCCATGGGTTTGTCAGTACGATTCTGAGATGAAACTTCAAAACATGCAGTGGATTGCAAATCTTCACCAAGACCCAAGAGTTTCGTTTGCAAAATTCAGAATCAAAACTATGCTGGTTACCATATCAATAAACAGGACGAAATCCATAAAGAATTTCTGCATGAAGAACATATGGTAAATAGCGAATTCTACGCTGAAGTGATCTTCTTCTAGCTTTGATCTACCCATATTCGGGTATAGGCCTCCTTATTATTTTTCCATTTCGTCCTATCATTCCCTCTATCCTTCCATTTCGTTCCTGCTGCCCTTGTCACATCATCTATCCGCCTGGCTTGTGGTCTTCCATTCCGAGGGTCTCCGATCTAATATTTTTTTGTCTTCTGTCTTCCATTCTGACCACATGCCCTGTCCATCCCCATTTCAAAATAGCTGTTCTATTAGCGACGTCTTCCACTTTTGTTCTTTATCTAATCCAAACATTAGTCCTCTTGTCTTTTTAAGGAGATGTTCAGCTTTATTTGGCAGCCTATTCTGACCCAGAGAATCTTAGCACCCTCTGCTTTCAAGCCGCACAGGCTGCTGTGTTGGCCAAGAACTTTCAAGCCGCTGGAGACTGGGAGCCTTTCCTTTGTTGCATCTGACATACTTGTTGATAAGGAATTTGGCCTTAAAACACCACGTTAACAGGACGTCTTAGTGTTTAGCCTCCAGTGGTTCTTGTCCCTCACTGAAGACTTTTATAAGAACCTCACACCTTGCTCTTGCTACATCACCATTTACACCAATATGTTTCCATTATTCATAACACTCACCTTACCTAGGGAACCAGTGTGACATTGGCCATCTAGTAACGCTAGATACGATAGACAAGTTTGTAAGGAACAGTTCCTTAGGTATGCCACTTCCATCCTACGCTGAAAGGATAGAGAGATTATTGCAGTGCAATTTTCTAGTGCGACCGCAATTGCGGGAAAGGAAAAAGGTAATGTTCGATCAAACATGGCATTGCTGAGATCAATTGCCCACTCTTTTTACCTGACTTGGCATCAACATACTTTTTTCTTTTCCTAAAGTGAAAACTGTTCCCAAAAAAAAGGATTTCAGGGCGTCCGAATTGTAAGCAGTTTCTTTGGAGACCTTGACAGACCATTATCAAAAACTTGTAGGACGTTGCAATAAGTGTTTTGAAGTAAATGGAAATTTTTATATATTTAGCTTGAAACATCCCATTATTAGGCAAGAACTTCCTCCATCTTAACAGTTTCGTTAGCTTTTTATTACTAATATTTATTCCACATATTAGTAACGGGGGTTGTTGATCTACTCGCCCATAGTAATCAATCCTCGTGGGAAGGAGGCGCCTTGTTAACGCAACGTGTTGATCACCCATTCTAGCACTGACCGGAGATAACGCTGATCGTATGAGAATGGACAGCGAAAGTGCACAACTCAGAACCCCAAATAAAGATCACTTTGAATAAATATAAAGCACTGTTCGAGCCAATTTGCCAGTTAGGGAATAATTGCCAAACTTCATATTTAAAACAGTATCCCACTAAAGCAACGTTGTTTACCGATGATTTGATATTATTCTATAGACGAATTAATCTTTCTTCAGTGCAACGTCACTTCCTAAGTTCACTAGATAATCTATCTACGTGGAGTGAACATGATGGGTTAGCGTTCTCTCGCCGACTAAACTTAAATGTATAATATTTACTAGAAAACGCAACGTAATTGCACCTGTCCTGCAATACGGAGACGGATACGTACTGGAATATGTTAAACAATTAAAACTTCGAGTTCTGTTCGACCATAAGGTGAATTGGAAAGACCATATATAAAAACTTAAAGATGATTGTAATAAACGCCTGATCATATTGAAGGTGCTTAGAAGATGTAATTGGGGAGCTGACCAAGGCGCACTGCTACGTACCTACACTCTATTATTGGATCAACAATTGATTATAGAGCCATTGTCTAAGCTTCCACCAAACGAAATGTGCTTAAATTATCTGATCCAATTCATAATAACGCACTCAGAATTGATACCGGAGCTTACAGATCTAGCCCCATTAGGGACCGCGGTGGCTAGTGCGAGAACACATTGGCCACTCGAGGACACAGTAAATGCAGTCGCTCCGTTGGGGCGATCGAATCCCGACTGGGGCGACCGCATTTACTTAGTTAAGTTTAGGGTGCATGTTGCATGAATGTTTAGTATGTAAGGGACGCCCGCACCCCCTGAAATAATGCGAAAGCGGTTCCGGGGGGGGGGGGGACGGTAGTATGAATGAGTGAGAAAAAAAAGATCTAGCCCCATTAGAACCTATTAGAACCCTACTGGGAATAACTAGGCAAATAATACTCAGAAAGAGACGTGAACAACAAGCATTACTTTATGTTGTTACAATAGCAGAAGATCCAAACAATCCCGCACACAGGTACTTTCTCCAACCGTTTCCAAATCATATAATCGTTAAATCCTAACCTAGAGCTGCCCTTCAATGAAAGAATAAATCGACTCATGAAAGAATAAATCGACTCCTGAAAAAGTATAACGTACCGTACCCCATGGTGGATACTTTACATAACGATAATGTACAGTTAATTGCAAAATGTTTCGTACGGCTCTAAAAAAAGTAGGCTGAATTTGTCCAATTTTAGCATTTTGAGTTCTACTGAATGTCTGAATTGCATCTGAATTGATTACCATGACATATTTCAGTAGCGTTTTTTTTTTGATTTTATTGTGTAGGTAATGAATGTTAACAGTAAAAATAATTAGGTATTTTAATTTTAAAACGTTAATATTTCGTTGAACCCCCATTTTCCTCCAACACACTTGCTAGTCTTCGATTCATTGATTCGGCCAAACTTAGCGTGTACTGTGTAAAAGAGTTGCCCAAGCATTTCGAATTGCTTCGATCAATTCATCTCGATTTCGAGGGCGGAATTCATGCTTGTATATTTTCTTCACGATATACCCCCAGATGTTCTCGATGGGGTTGCAGTCGGGACTTCTTGATGGCCAGGGAAGAAGTTCAACGTCGTTTGCTTCCATCCATCTTTGAACAATTCTTGCTGTATGAACGGGAGAATTATCTTATAATACATATAATGGTAAGCATATCTACCTATTGCCTATATTGTATAAAAGACCTGCTGGAATATAAAGTTATGGTCGGGATATCTTTCTCTAACAGACGGAAGCATAATGATATTGAGCATGTCGATATATTTTTGACCAGTCAGACGTCCATCTATAACGTGGAGAACCCCAGGACCTTCGCTAGAAAACCACCCCCAAACATGAACTGAAAAACGTCCACTTTGCTGGTGATGGTGCAAATAATTTTGGTTAAAGCGTTGGCCTCGGGGACGATCTACTTTAAGCCTGGCATTATTTGCAGACTGAAAAATGTTCTCATCACTAAACACAACTCGGCTCCAAAACTCATTATCTCTATTAATATATTCGTTGGCAAAGTCCAACCTTCCTTGCTTATTTTCTTCCGTTAAAAAAGGTTTCTGTGCAGCTACGGAGTTTCGTATACCTCCTTCTCTTATGCGTCTTTCTACGGTGTAGGTGGAAGCGGGAAAGTTGGTCTCTTCTTTAGCCTTCGCGGCAATGACGAACGGATTGTCCCTTATGTAGTTTACCGAGGCTGCGTCTTCCTCCGGAGTGGTCTTCCGCTTCCGGCCTGCACCCACAGCACGAGTCAAAGACTGCGTATTTTCCCACTTCTTTTTAAGACTCTGGATGGTGGATTTCTTTGAGTTCAAATGATCCGCTGTACGTTGCAATGACCATCCCTGGCTTAGTTTGGCAACAGCGATTGCCTTTTCATCGTTGGATAGCATGTGGTGCGGCATTTTCAACGTTCACTTCTCTTGACTTTGACAGTGACAGTTTCAAATTTTTAATCAATTTCGAGTCACTGCTGAAAGCCTTATTCACATAGAAAAATTTTGTCGTACGAAATATATCGCTATTAACTGTACGTCGCCTCAGCTCCAATATCAGTGTTCATAGTTTATCAGTTTTTTAGCTTTTCGAGAGCGCTTAGCTTTAATGTATATATCCCCACCATACCACACGTATGACCTCCATTCTATTAGCAACCCATTCTCATTTTATGCTTCTTCTCCTCATCTTCTTTTATCCTAGTTCTTATTTTCTCTTGGATTTTTGTTGCGTCAGATTGCCTTTTACATAAAATGGCGAACCTTTCAGGTTGTTTCTTTTCTATTACAGCTTTTTTAAGAAAACTTAGTTTGTCCAGTTTTCCTAGGATTTGGGTTGACTCTTCTGCTTTCCCTAGTCTGTAGGCAACTTTGACCACGGAGTCAATTGCTAATTTCTTTTATAGAAAACTTTTTACTGCTTTTTTCAATACTTAGCTTCTTCGAGTTTAATTCTTTAATCCTATTAACTATATTGGTTTTTGTAATAAGCACCTCAATTTACTTTGTCAGGTTCAGTTTATCCCTGTTGCAAGTGCTTCATTTCCTAACATCTGTTCTTTCATTCTCCTTATCTATTTGTTCTTTCTTTTCAGTTCTTCTTGCTGTAACTTCCCTACTACGAGCGAGATCTAGGACGCGGTTTTCCAAGCATCTCTATGCACTTAGGCCATATGGCCCATTGTACACCCTAACTAAGAATTTTGCCTATCTGGGGTAATTCCAACTCCAGTAGTGATTATTAACGTGTCACGGGACCTACGGCTTTACTTCTTATCCGACAGAAGGCGCATTTTCAGATTTTTCCCCGCTAGAAAAAATCTCGCCGACCTCAGCCAGGTTTGAACCCGCGTCCCTAGGATCTAAAGGCAAATGCGCTAACCACTAGACCACCGAGGCCGGCTCCCTACTACTACTACATTATTCTTCATTAGTTCCTCATGATTTATCTAATGTCAGCAGTTAAACACTACGGCCTCTTAGGCTTTTTGTGCATTCCCTTCTGTCGCTAGTTATTATCAAGTAGATCCACCCTCTTTATCAGGCCCAGGAGTCGGTTGATCAGACTGGCTGGCGGTTGTATCGCTGTTTCTTCTTCCTCGCCACATAGCCTGCATATGGGGCTTCGTTATATAGGCCTATGTTGTTAAGATGTCGTCTGAAGTGCCAGTCTCTTGTTAGGAGTCCTGTGTCATTATTTCAATTTGAGTCCTGTTTTTGTAAGCTTGTGGGGATGGTTGTCCATCATAACTTTACTTTGTCATTGTTAAGGTAAGAGTCTCCACTGTTCCAAATGTTTGGTTAAAATCCATTCTTTAATTGATCTTTTCACTGTCCTTTTAGTTAGGTCGACCACAGATTCAAGTCCTGTGAATGGTGTTTCAGATTCTTGCTTTGCTAGCTTATCTGAGTTTTCATTTTGTTCTATGCCTCTGTCTGCAAGCAAATACTGAAATGTTAAAGAGACGAAAAATGATCTCAAGGTTATGTAAAGAACTCGTTCATAATAAAGACAAGAACAAATATGGTAATTATTTATTATTATTTTTTAAATACTCATTATAACGCAGCTTATAACTGTACATTTACTCTAAGCACACAGTATATATTTTGCAATAACATTTACATCTTCAGAGTGTGCATTTAAATAAAAATTAATTTAATTCCTCTAATACAACATACAAGTTTAAATGCTGAACTTGGTTGTAATACAATACACATACACTGCAACAATGAAACTGTGGTGTATTAGAAAAGTGCTGCTTCCTATCAAAAGAACAAACAGTAGTTGGTGCAATGCTTTAACATGGCACAACTACTTTGTCAACATAATCCATCACATGTTCATAAGAGATACAATACTAAAGAGTTAATTATTCCGTAAAAAAAGAACTAAAACACAACATATGAACGTAAGGTCTACTAAACAATCATTAGCAAAAAAAGGAAATTATTAAGTTACTAACGATTAGAGACTTAAACTTAAAATTATTCTTACAGTGCTAATCTATGAGAGAAACTAACTTCAATCTAAATGTTGAGTCCTGAGCAGTTTCTTCACCTCAAACGGTCAAGTTCCTATCAACTTTTCCAAGTTTTTAACAAATCAGTTGCATTTCTCAGTGTCTACTGTAATCTTATTAAATTTATAATAATTAACATAAAGCGAGAAATGGTAGTAGGAGAAAGTGATTTGTTAACCACCGTTAATCTAACGACCAACGAATTGTGTTTCTAGAATATACAGCCTGAACATTTACGAGGAAACTTTCTCTTCATGCTGTATACACAAGTTGCTCGCTATAGGCTTCATGATCGAGGAAATAATAATAAACAATGAAACAAAAAACTATCTAGTAAAGAAAATCATGAGGCCTATACATCTTATCAACAAAGCTACACTAATATATTCTGAAAACAGAATTATAATATTATTCACATAAAATGAACATTTTCCACAAAATCAAGTAAGTCTCTTGGTTGCGATGCTGACAACTACTGGCCGGTGTACTACAGTTATTTGCGTAATATATTTATTTAGAAAAAAGTATGTTTACATCTGTGCAGAACAAGTTGGATTTAAGGTATCGAAAAAACAAAGACATTTAACTTTTAGATGTAACCGGCCATTTGCATTAGTATGTAAGACTCTGAGGAACCCCATTTACAGTCTTTGATTTTACTACATCGTTTTCATACGTCATTACTGTTTCCTTTCCATTTTCGAACACCCTAGAAGAAGAAAATATTTCAATTAATTTCATTTAAAAGTCACATTAAATGAAAAATAAATTGTAACCATGAAGTTGAAGCTGCTTTTTTGATTTTTTTTACATTTTTGAATGCTTGTTGCTAATATTGAAATGTAGACTACTAGGTATGAACGAATTTTGTAATTTCATACATTTGAAATGTTTTAGATGACAACAAAAAAGATTCGTCGATTGTTGCACTCCTAGGTAAAGTCTAAACATATTTGGTACATTGCTTGAGTATGAAACTTCCTTTGGGCCACTTAAGGCCTGTATGACACGGCACACAATTTTGTTCAGAATTTTGTTCAAAGTGTTTTTACTAAATTCTGTGTAGTGTCATATAGCAAAATTTTGTAACTAAATTCTGTAGATTCATTCATTCATTATCATAATCCTCGTTTGTATCGCTTGCCCACTGTCGAGGTGGTGTGAGGCAAAGCTAAGCTTGTTTGTGCTATGTACAACAGGGCCCGACTCTGTGGGTTACCGTGTTGGTGCGCAACCATGCTAAACCTGCCTGTGTGTGGGTGCTTGTTGTGTATGGACTTGTTACTCCTCTAATGCGACTGTAATACGAGGAGTGCCATTAATTTGATCCCCAATGGTAAATGGAGACCAGAACCCAGTACCGAGCACCCAGGGAATTGGAAAAATTTCCGACCCTGGAGTGATTCGAACCGAGAAGCGTTTGGACTATTACTTCCAAAGCTTGGCTCCTCTACCACTGAGCCATCCCCGCCCCTTTGATATATGTTAGTTTAGCTTTATTGTCAAAGATACGCAGCATTCGAATTTCAAACTTCAAGAAGCTAGTGTGAAGAAACTAGCCAGCAAAATCTAAATACTTTAGCTCTTCTGTGTTCAGTTTTATCACAACTTATGGGACACCATGTTTAATCTACTAAAGAGGCTATAACGAAATTGTGGCTAAAAACAATTATTAATGGTTTATTAGCATCTTTTTATGTTGAACAAAAGATACGAGGGCGGGTCAATAAGTCCCCGACTTTTTAAATTTCTCGCCTCTTAACTGAAAGGGCAACACTGCTCCTGTCAACAGGCATCTGTCAGTTGACTCCTGTCAAAATTTGAACAAGCTGCGTCATTTAGTTTGTGTTTGACAGCCATTGATAGCAGACTACCGCGGGATTTGAGGAGAAAATGGAAA
>JABXWE010029653.1:0-15183 GCA_014611495.1 Limonius californicus
AAAATAATTTCATTTTGAAAAACCCAATTGTCATAGGAACTATCGTCTAAATTGTTAATAAATATGATAAGGGATTTATACGTTTGTTTGTCCCTACTTTACCTAGTAGAAAAATGTAATCTGTTGTAATACCCTTGTCTATTGTTTATTAAGTACCTACCTATTTATACCTGGATATGAACTTGCTATTTATGTTGCCTACACGCAAATTAGAAATGTTGAAATAAATCGATTTTTCTAAAATTTTATTTCCATAATTTCTGAAATAATTTAAATTTGACAAGAAATGTTAACACGGCGTTTGAAAGAGGGTGGTTATATCTACCTACTGACGTGGAAATTTTTTCGATATTCATATTTTTGTAAATACAATTTGAAAATTTTAAATTAAAATAGAGTTGTATGTCTTACAATTCTGAAGAGTAATTATTTTTAAATTTAAAAAAACCTTTGTGTCATTGTGTGAAAGGGATTAAATTTTATGTCTTAAAGGTGCCTCACAAATAAGTTTGACAGCCTTGTATTTGTATCTTCTCCATGCTGCACGGCGACTGAAAGGCACTATAGGCCCCAAGTTCGAAATTCTTTAAACGTATGGCTGGTCTTTTAGATAAGGCGCTTATGGGTCCATTTTTTGTCGATGGACATTTAGATTGGCTTGAGTATTTGCATTTTTTGCAAACACATATAGAAGACATACTAGTTATATTGGTTGCCAATTTGAAAAACTAATTTGTTTGTCTATCTAATAATGTGATAATCTAATATGGCGGCCATAAGAAATAAAAATGTTGACTATCGCAGCTTTAAATCTAGAAAGCCCTGATAATTTATGTTAATGTCATCCAACTCACAGCAACTAAAAACATAAAGTTACCAAGTTTGACTGAAATAGCGTCAGAAGGTAATAATGTATTTCTAAAATCAAAATTTTCAGCGTTTTCATGATGAATCTAGAACGAATCAAAATATCCAGGATTTATTTTCAGATTCTCCATCGCCATAGAAAAGCGCAAATTTTCTCTAATTTAACTGCCCTTGTAATTTTTACCGTTTCCAAGATGCCAATGGTGAGCATCCAAAAATTAACCACCCTGTATAATATTTAATTTTTTAAAAATGTCAGTCAAATGAGCCAGTTTCATTATGAACAGTTCGTCAATAAAATTCTGGGCATATTGGTGATTTTTTTCTCTCAGAAACGCAATTATTTTCGGCCTAATCTCAAAGATTCGTTGTATAACTTTTCCACATGATAACCAACGAGATTCGCAACAAAGAATAGTAATGAATGGTCAGCGCCTATACTATAGCACATTAAAGAAAATAGTCTTACCCTTAAAGGCCTTGTTCTTATGTAATTTACAGCAGAAATTACAATTGAAAATACCAAATAAAGTCCTGGACTGATATCCTTCGAAGCGAGTGATTCCCTTGTATTATGCAATGGTGGCATTTGGGTATAAGTGCTTGTAGACACCTATATTTACCTGCTATCTCCGATGCTCCATCAGTACAACACAGTTCTTTCCTGCAGGCTAGAGTTTACTATTAATCCTGTGAAATTGTGTTTTTACCAGGAAAGTTGTAGGGTAGTTTTTATGTCTTCCATTCTTTATGTTTTTTGGGGTGCTGAATCCAAATCTGAGGTTCGCTAACAAAATTTCGTGACGCAACATTGAAAAAATGCAAAAAAGGTAAAAAATTTCATTTTTTGGCGGTTTTCTGCTTATAACTCAAAAACTATCAACTTTTCGTAAATAACCTCTCAATTCAAAATGAAAGCGCATGGAATTTCCTACAATATTCACTAGCTAGGTTTTTTCTCCGACAAACCGTTCGGGCTCAAGCGATAGTTGAAAATTGGCGTACTTTATCTGTCTCCACAAAAATCCACTTTTTCCACTCCAAAACTCTAATTTATCATTAAAGGCTGTCAAATAGTGAATTTCTCCCAGTTCTCTGCACATACCTTATTTAGATCGTAAATGTAAAGGTACAGGTAATTTTTTCAAAAATTACATAATGTTCAAGTTATTTAATGAAGTCCGAAATTGTACAAATTCAGTTACAAAAAAGTTGAAATTCCAACGAAAAATCTTGAAAAATTACAGGGCCATTGATTGAATCACAACTTTGGCCAAAGTTCTGTGAGCTAACATATGAGCTCGTACTGCCTTTGCGTAGGCGTGACCAGACATGATTTTTCAGTAGAGTTCGCCGCATACATGTTATTGAAAAGTTCAGTCAAGCCACTACCTTGCATAATGTAACCAATTGTCCCCATGAAGGACACCAGTAAATGAAATCCACCGAGCCTTATAACAACATTTGACAGAGCAGGATCATCGGGACAGCTAGCAAGAATGCCTCGTTCCTTGAAGTAGAGGGGTTGGTCAAATGTCACCAGACAGGTAACTTGGTTTAAGGATTTAGTCTTCTTTACTCCGGCCAACAATGCTGTGAATATTGTATCATAATCACTTGGAGGAGCAGTGATAAATGGCTGGTAACTAACAAACGGTAGTTCATGTAGGATGTCTCTTGTGCCATCTTCCATAAATCCATTCCATCCGGAGAGGCCAGGAATGTCTCTGCTTTTCCCATAGAGCCATAGAAGATCAGGCACAGATGGAATCACGGTTTCAGTTGGTATATACATTTCCTTGAGATCCTTTATCTTGATTCCAGCTAAACCTTCAGGGTTTGTCCTTTCAAAATGGATCAGTTGAACAGATCCATAACTTCCAGAAACCTCAGGTGGTGGTATCATTTTCAGCCGAGGAACGAATTGATTGGTGGCTACTGCATGTTTTGGTTCAATGCAGGAAATGCCACCCATGACGTGAAAGGTGTTGTATCCGTCGACTGTATGTACGTTAAAGTCAGCGTTATCGTACACCTGCTGTGAAGAACATGGCTGGTTGACTTTCAGCGGATCGCCGTTGATTGCTGATGCTTCCAGGCGAACAGCTTCTGTGTAAGTCGAACAAAATCCCAATGAGGAAACCACATCGACCAATTTCCTTGAGCCGTACTTCTTGTACAGAAACACTGCCAACCCTACGAGGACTGGTGAGACGAATGATCTGGGTCTCACTGCTGCTGCAAGACTATGAGTGCTGCTGTGCTCTACTTCTTCCACATATCATGGTCCCCACGTTTTGTTTAGTACAACTGTTTCCATAAATGTACGGAGGGTTTCAGGAATGAGTTCCTCATTTCCTTCCAAAAACTTATCAGGTGGTAGGTCTCATAAACCTGGCTCCGGATATCCTCAACAATAATTGCAGCAGCCGTCTTAACAATCCGGAGTCTTTCCTCTTGTTAATTTTTTAACGCCTGCTGGTACCAAGCATCATTTACAATTTTATACCCTGTGTTTTTGAAACACGCTACTGGCTTCTTGTTTGGAGAAAAGGTAATTATTATATCGCTTCTATATTTTTTGAATAGATGAGCTGTAACTGTCTTTTTGTCAGGACGATAATCACCCTTGATTTGGTCCGTCAACTCGTCGAGCGTAAACTGGCATTCTCCATCACTATTCTCAAGATAACTGTAGACATCTTCCATTGCTGCTTCAACATCATTGGCGAATGAACCGCTGTTTCTCTTTTTTTGAGTTTTTGGGAGATTGTACATTTTCTCATGCATAAACTACGATAATGACAATCAGAGGCCACCAAGTCTGAGACAGGCAAAAGACGATTATGGCTTGTTCGTATTCATCACCACGTTCTTCTGCTCTTTTTATGATAGTTTCCTTGACGTTGGCAGCTTTTTAATCTCTGGACGCAGATGTACTTGCACACTCAAAATTTCAATTAGACCTGGTTAAATAATTTTAAATACTTAATAAATATTTGTACCAACTTCAAATCACTCAGGTGCAACAGAACACAAACGAAATATTACGCATGTACTCGTTGCTACGGTAACTATTAAACTAACCTAACTGAACATGGCATCGTGGATTTATACGTTCTGTTTCCACTGTTACAATTTCTGGACTATTTTACAGTGCTCGGGAAAGTTCTAGATTCCTTCTTGCTAGGAAGGGGAGAGTGTATCATAAGTAGTAGTATCTGAAGTAATGTGAAAGCGGTTGCGAGGTGTGGGGGAGCGGTAGTATGAATGAATAAAAAGAAGATCTTATATTGTAAAAGATTGTTTACTCAACTGTTACGGTAAGCATTATCTAATACCTGCAACAGTACATGACGGTGTTGTTTTGTATTTAAAATATCACACAATTTCTGCCAATAAAAATTCAGTAATGTTCTAATTGTTCCGAAAATAACAACTAATATCTTTAATTAATTTCAAGTTTTTCTTTTAATTTATCTTTTACAATACTCGGAATTCGTCTAGGTGGGTTAACTTGGTTGTACATCATTTTTTATTTCAATCATGCACTTTTCTTGGTAAGTACGATTCGACCCCTAACGATTTGGTCCTTCAAGGAGTCAAATTCACAAGTTATTGAAAGCTTCTTTATATCAGTTAAAAACTGATCAAATCCTTCGCCATCATTCTTATCTGTTTTATGGAACAAGGAACGCTCATACACAACATTTTACTTTGTATGCAATGTAATTCAAAAGCGTTTAGCACGACTTTGCAGATTTTCTTATCATCATCGGCTAAAGCAAATGTATTGAACAGATCAACTGCTTCTTCACCTATTAAATTTAATAAAATAGCAACTTTGTTTTCAGCTTCTTCAGAATTCTTGCCAGTTGCCTTCATAAATATTTCAAAATTTTGTTTGAACCTTCTCCAGTTTTCGCTTACATTTCCATTCAAATCTAAATTTTTGGCGGTTTGAAACACTCCATGTTTTCTAACCTTACTTTCTTGCTGCCTTGCACGTGCACTTTTTCTTTTTTCAAACTTCTTTCTAGGTTACATTTACATCGACTGCGCCATGTTGTATTTCTAGCATACTCTATTACACTACAATAATACAAGTAACTAGTTTAAGTAGGTGCATTTATTAATTATTTATTACACAGCTCTTACAGCCATCTTGGTCCACTGTTAACTTAAACTGTGACTGCTCCCAACTTGCATCCTACATACATTACAGTATAAATGTATAAATTTTCATAATAAACCAGTTTCTCATTAAAAATAAAATTTAAAGTCAAATGTGTCTTACCGCTATTGGTAGGTCCAACTATAATTGCAATAATCGTAGGTCTTTCACGTTTACCAGCTTTTTCAATTTCTAAATCTTTAAAATATTTAATTTTAACACCTTTAAATCTCGCCTTTGGATCTGATTTGTTTTTATTGATTTAGAAAAATGTACATTTAATAAATGATGAACGCCGATGAAATGAAAACGTTGCATCGAAAAATAAAAAAGAGATTTGAGAAATAGTTCAACGATAATCCATCAGTATGTCCGACTACTACATGTCTGAGTGAAATCCATCAAGATGGTCTGCCTATAAGTCCGACAAAACCAATAAGTGGCAACGAAATGAAAAAATTCAAAAAAGAAATTATGGGGCGAGAACTTGACGTTGCTAATAAAGAAAAAGTTGAATACAAAAAAAAGGAAAGCAAGAATAACGAATTACAAAAAGATTGAAAAAAATTGATAATCATTTGGAAGAACTGATTGATGTTTGTAAAAATAAAATAACTAAATAATCGATACGTGAGAAACTTTCTCACACGTCAGAAGAAGATAAAGTATTTGAATATAGCGATATATGGATATCTTAAAAAGAGGATGCTAATAAACCTAAAAGAAATAGATATTACGATGCAATACATAGACCTAGATATGATTTAGCTTCTAGAGAATGTATGATGGGTTCAGAAATTATAAAACCAAGTAAAAATGATTTTTTCTTGGATAAAGAACTTGTTCAACTTTCATCAGGATGAAGGAATATATTGTTTGATAGAGAAGTACCAGACAGATCTGAATACACGTCGGAAGATTATTATACATTTATTGAATTGATTAGAAAAACAAATTCAATGTATCAAAATTATAATCCAAGTTTAAATAAACCACTAACAAGTAAAGGAAGCAAATGGAAAGATTTAATTAAACCAATATGGGAATATTTTGAAGGATCTCCAATACATCGTAGTAAAAGTACAGCTACTGGATTTCATTAAATGCTTTGCGATTGTCTAACTTGTATTTCAAATGGAGATACTGAAAAGACTTTTGGATTAATTACAAAAATGCCAGAAATGCATCTACCAGATTATGAATTTTGTGGTTCATTTACAAAATATAAACAGAGAATTGAAAGAGGTGATGTTCGTATAAATGATTTAGATAAAGCATGTAGAAAACACCATGCTGTATATACTGAGACCGGTTATTATGATGATGCAAAAAATTGAACTAAAGGAAATTATGAAAAAATAAGAGCGTTTGACTTGAAAGTAATAGAGGAAGCAGACAGAATAGGAAAATCTAAACATCATTACAAGAAACAGAGATTTTGGGCTAAGGTTGTAAAATATTTAATGAAAGGTAAAACTGCAAACATGATTTTGAATTATATAAACGACAATCATCCATATCAGGAGGAGAAACTGGAGCGGGGGTCTACGGACCCGGTTGCCGCATTTCCGAACCCCTCGGTGCCGGAACTACCATCTTCCAAGCTGAAGTTTATGCCATAAACCTTTGCACAAAGATAAACCTAAGGAAGGGATATAAAGGTGCAACAATTGACATCCTCTCAGACAGCCAGGCAGCAATAGGCTTTAAAGGCCCGCATTTGTGAGTCGAAACTAGTCTGGGAGTGCTTGAACAACCTCAAACAACTGGCAAACAGAAACCACGTTACCTTGTGGTGGGTGCCAGGGCATGAGGGCGTACCAGGCAACGAAAAGGCCAACGAACTCGCAAAACGCGGATCATCGACGCCATTCACTGCACCTGAGCCTTGCTGTGGAATACAGAAAAGCCACATAAAACAGGCGGTCAAACTATGGGAAGAACAACAAAAATCCTCTTACTGGCAGAATATTCCAGGACGACGTCAGGCAAAACAGTTCATCACTGTTTCGCAAAATAAAGCAAAACTTGCGTCGTCCCTCAGCAAGATGGAATTGAAAACCATCACTGGCTTATTAACAGGCCACACAACACTGAAATACCATCTTTTTAAGATTGGTAAAGCTGAGGACCAAATCTGCCCTTTATGCAACGAGGCAGCGGAAACGGCAGAACACATTCTATGCGAATGAAATGCTGCCTGTCGACACAGACAAAAATTTTTCGGAAAGGGAACCATGACACCTAACGAAATAAGGGACTCGAAGTTCAGACATTATAAGGGTCATCAACGGCCTACAACTTCTCTAACAAAGAAAGGGCTCATAAGTTACAAAAGAACCATTAAGGGTCGAAGTGACGGAAGGCATATAAAGACCAAAGCCCTAACATCTAATAATAATAAAATAATAATAATCATCCATATCAAGTATTAGCTGGAGGACTAGTTAGTTCTCTAGCAACTATGGGTTTTCCTGATGTTGCTGATTTTGGAAAAGGAATTTATGATACAGTTATGAATACGAAACGATTTTATCAAGAAAGAGATTATTTCCATACATCAAAAGATTGAACATGATGAGATTCCATTTGATTTTGATGTGATTGAAAAATCAATACATTGTCATAGAAGCTATCTGTATATACGAATTAATATAAAGGCAGCAGATAGAAAATCAGATGTTAAAACCAAAGTTCAATTGAGTGATGGATGGGTTTCAAAATTATTTAAATCAGCCAAGATTCTGGTAAAAAATAAAGATGTTCAAAAACTTAGAATTATTTCAATGGCTTCGGTAATAAAAATGAGAGTAAACTGGTCGGATGAAAATGTTGGCAAGAGTCAAGTAAATGGTTTTGACGCAAGAGACAAAGCAAGCGGAGGAGGAGTTTCTTTATGCGATTTGGTTCCAGGATTTATGGATTATGTTGATACTCCTATATTTGATTTGAAATGTGAATTGATTTTAGAAAAAAATAAAAATGTGGAAAACGACGCTCTATTTGTATACGAAGAAGGAAAAGAAAATCCAAACGCATCCGTTATAATTGAAGAAATGAGTTGCCTGATGTATATAAACGAATATCAAGGTATGGCAATATTAGCTTTAAAAGACGCCATGAGTTCCAATGTGTATAAATATAATTTTACTTTTAATGATATTCAATGTTTGTTTTTCAATTTTCAAATATATTATAGTAAAGGCTGGTCTGTTTGATTTTAGCATTTTCAATATTCACTGTCCAAACGTAGGTGTATTGGAACAACTGAAATATTTATTAAATAAATTGGGTTCTTATACTTTTGAAACTGATTGAAAAAGAATTTTTATAGCAAACTTTATATATAAATAATTCATTGGTAAAAAAAGATCTATTATAAATTAAACTGACAATCAATAAGATTATTAAAATACGCTACCTTAAACGATGGGTTTATCTCTAAACGATATTTGCTATGAGGACATTAAAGATCATTTTTGGTATGGTTTGTTTGGAGACTTTAAATTGATTACAGATAAAAATACTGGTTGTTTTAATGCGACCAAGTTATGTGCGAGTGGTGGTATGAGATTTAAAAACTGGGAGAGATTAGACACAACTAAACAATTATAGCAATATTATAGTGAAAAAACTAGTAGCTCAGATGTGAGCCACTATAAAAACTATCTGTTTGAAGTTAATATTTATGGTTTTGAAATTAACAATCTTTTTTCTGGTACATGTGTTTGTAAAAAATTAATTTTAAATATTGGCTCCTGGATATCAGTTGAATATTAACAGGGAATTTTTCTTTTTAGTATGCATTGCCTATGTATACTTTTAAAAAGAATGCATCAATTACGCCTATTGTGTACGCAACCAACTATACCCACAACTAAAAAACAGAAGCTAATGTCACTACGGTTGTGAATTATTTGAGTATGAAGGTTATGTTAATGCAGTGTTTATATTAAATATGTATTTCACCCTGTATATAGGACGCAAATGATGAGTTATTTGTTAAATATAGAAATCGACAGGGTGGTGGTTTCTGCAAGGTCCGTGAACATGGTACTTCCTTTGTACAACAAGAATAGATCAGCGGCAAGGTGATGTAATAGTTATCATAGGTGCCTTCCGAGCAGTTTATCCGGGTTCGATTCCCGGCCATCGCAGGCTTTTTTAAATTATTATTTTTTGTTAGAACTATTAATTATGATTTCTTCAGCGTAGAATAAAATATTTAATTTCATTTCTTCGGTTAAAAGGTAATTACTTTTAGTTCTTATTTTACGGGAACTTATTACGCATCCCTCTCATTTAAATTTTCTAACAATTGTTTGTATGGTTGGAATACAAGGAATAGGTCTTTCTGGATATTTTAGTTAAAATAAGTCTCTCGCAGTTCTTAAGCTGGTACCATTCTGATACCACATCAGAATTTCCACTTTTTCGTCTTTACTGTAGATGGTTGTATAAAAAACTCAAGAAGAATTAATTTGATTGTGTTGGCCACAGCATGCTTTAATTGACTGTATAGTTTGTTGCCTATACAATAGGCGTAATTGACGCGTTCTTTATAAAAGTATACATAGGCAAAAATTCCCTGTATGATATATGTAGTACCATAATAATAAATTAACATAAAAATTAATACAAAAATAAGGGAATTAATTATGTATCAACATTAAGAAGACTTAGGACAAGATATCCAAATTATGATTTGATGTTTGAATTGCATTATAATCCAAACAGCATTAACATATAGGGTGTTTTAAAATGACTGAGGATTGTGATGTAGGCAACTTATTATACTCATCCCCACTCACTACACCCTACCCTACCTATCAGAACTAGTCTCCAGTGGCGTACACGGATAAATTGCGAACACTTTTCAAATAATTATCGACATGAAAATAAAACACAAAAAGGCCCTTATAATAATTTTATAAACAAGAAAAGAATATAAAGTACAACAATTGTTATTTGTAAAAGATTTTGTTCAACAAAAGTTAAGAAAAGTTTGCTGATTTAATTTACAACAATTAATGTAACTTAAGAGCTAAACAATTTATTAGTGTCTTATAATAAATGTTGGAAATGGTGACCATTATTTTTTAGGCATAGATTCACCCTTCGGTTCATATTGTCAAAAACATTTCATAGCTCGTTTGGTGTAATGTTTTCGATTTCAATTTTAATTGCTTCTTGTAATTCATCTAAATATAATAGAATGAAGGAATCATTAGAAAGACAGTTGGACGTTCATTTAAATTATTTCAATTTAAAAAATAAAACAATCGATTCTAGACATCAATTCGTTAATTGAAATTTAAAAAATAAAAGCTAATATGCAATTAGAAATTACATTGAAAAATAAGTACTGGTCAAGAATATGGGTCCCAAACCATGTTCTAATTAGATAATGTAAACATTTGCTAACCTAACCTAACCTAACCTAATCTAACCTAACAAGAATTCCGACCTGCCTTTCCCGGACATTTTTTCAAAGAAGATTCTCCAACGTTCAGCTGTCCTTCCGGGATTGCTCGATTGTGTTTGATCGTCGTCCAACCTATCTTCGCCGATCTACGCAGCTACATATTAAATTCAGATACGTTTTTTTTTTCTTAATTCCGCTTCTATTCATGTATTATGTCATTTCCCGATTTTGACAATGATTTGACAATGATGTTCATCTTTATTTTACGGTTATTGACAGATATTTTCGTATGACATTTCGATACAATCAGGGAAATTTGACAAATTAATTATTCATTTGAAGTTATCTGAAGTAAAAGCTAAAGTTAGGTCATGTGTTTTAGATCCGCCTCGGGTCAACCCATTTGACTCATTAAAAAATCAGATTATCGCACATTTTACACCACATGCTACATGTCGTTAAGTTTCATGGACTCAATCTTCTGTCCGCATTCGCCTTCTCTTCTCGCAGCTAATAATACTTCAATTGCTATCTTGGAAATCAACTTTCTTCAGCTTTGTTATCTCACAATTCTTATCTATTTCTTCCGTCACTTCTTCCTTTTTTCAGGAGTACTGTTGTCTCATCGTTCTGATGAACAAGTCATTTCACTTGAGTCAGTTCCGAGTGCGGCAGTTACTCTCCATGCTGGTCCACTTTCAACTTTGCAATCTGATAATCATTTCTTCTGTCACTTCTTCCTATGATGGTTATTGCGATCTTCCTACGAAGAAGCAATTTCCACACAGAGACCTTAATATTGTTCCAGGTCTTCCAGTGCTTTCTCGCAATTCTCTTACTCCTTCTACTTCTTCATCTATCTATTAATCTCATTCCAACATTAATCCGAAACACTCTAATGTTTTTTTTCACACCAAAGCTCCATCGTGTAAGAATCCGCACATTCATAATCATAGGATAAGCACAACAGGTCCTCCTGTTGCTTCATAGCCTCGCAGACTTAATTTTAATTAAATTAAATTTTTTGAAGGTCACCTGCAAGAGCTATTGAACCAAGGGATTATTCAGCGATCAGACAGTCGTTGGGCGACGCCCATTCACATGGTGGCGAAACCGGAGGGATCTTGTAGGGTTACTGGAGATTACCGCAGATTGAATGCCGTTACGGTTCCGGACTGCTTTCTTATTCCCTTCATGCAAGATTTAATTGCGAAATTGGCCGGTTCTCAGATCTTCAGCAAGCTAGACCTCAAGAAGGCGTTCTTCCAAATTCCAATTCATCCAGAGGATGTCCCTCTTTTTGCTTTTCAATATCTTCTACTGAATTTTGAATTACGGATCGCGCCAAGTTCCTGGTCAACATTTAGCTCGCAGGCTTTATCGAAGGTAAGTTTCATTCACATTCACATCACATACACATACACCTTTTTTTAATGTTTGTAAACATTGATTTGTTGCAATTTTTTGCACTGACTCCTCCATTCTTCCAGATTTCTTGTTCCTGTTTAGTTTAACGCAGTCTAAGAATCTTAAGTTTTTATTTTTTAATGTGATCTTGTAAGTGTTAAGGATTTTTTGAAAAAAAAATTTTCCGCTTAAGAGTTTTTGACTACCACAATCGTTCCAAATTTCGGATTACCTCTATAACGTGGGTCAAAATTTTGTTTCCAACACATATTTGTGGAAGTTTTCCCTTTAGCGTGCGTTTTTTTCTTTTTTTGAGAGGGAGGGGGCGTAAATGTAGTGCACGCTTGCTAAATTTATCAAATTCTCTTGTGTGGGTTGGTTATGTTTTGTCTTTATTTACTTAGTTACCATATTTTACTATTTTGAATGAACACAAATAAATCCATCTCTCCCAAAAAGTTGTTTAACTTGAGATTATTTGGTGTTAAGACCTCCTATTAGATCTTACCATCATAGTACTTTGACACAGGTGGTAAAAAGAACCCCGGATGGTAATATGCCTTCCAACTGACCGATAATTTACAAGGGTCTGAAGGGGGATACTATTTAGAATCAATAGGTTTTACTCGAATATTCCTTTGAAGCATAAATATCATCTGTTCCTTCGTAGTTTGTTCAGGCACGTCATGTCTTTTTGACGAATACTTAAAATTAGTTGAAATGCATATTTACAATGTACGTGTATGTTGGGTAGCCTAAAATTTGTTAGAGATTTTATATCGTCTCTTACACCCTTAAGCAGTGCTAGCGTTCAAGAAATGCTTTTTATGCTTTTCTCGGAAGTCGCACGTGTTAATTTTGTTCTAGAACAAATTATGCTTGTGATTGTGGTTGCGACGAGGGGGGTAATTCAGTAGGCAACAAGCTTTGGGTCCAGACAGACGTTCCTCGAGGATCGGGTTTATTCGCGGCTCCTGCTAAAATTGAGTTTTATCGTACCGAATATTGCTGTAGGCAATTATTATCCCAACGAAGTCGGATTTGAAAGAAAAATTAGCAGGGAAAAGCTGTGGTGTACGGACAATTAAGTGCAATTGCTCCGTCGATCTCAGATCGGATATAAGCGTATTAAACCCGTGAAAATGTGATGCTTAGAGTGCTGTTTGTGGTTCCAATCGTCTGAAAAGTCCCGTCTCCCTGCCAACGCCAACCGACCCCGTTGGGAAAAAATCTAACCCCAGGGGCGTAGCAGCAACATTTCGTTCCAAAGCTGCCCCGAAGAACGTCGTCTACCTTTTTTTTTTTGACTGAATACTGTCAACCCAAGACGCACTATTATTGTGTTTTCCAAAATAACGATATTTTCAAATTATTTCCAAAATTTATAATCTCTTGCACTAACGCAAATTCACCCATGCTCCATCGTTGCTTTCAACAAGTCGTATACGTAACAAACCCTGATGCTAAAACACAATATGTCTCTGACTATCATTTAGGAACAAATAACCATCGCGGAATTAAAGAAACTACAGAGCATTTAAAACGCTCATATTTTTGGAAAGGCATAGGAAAAACTATCCAAAATATTATAAACAATTGTGATACTTGTCGAAGAGAAAAATATAATCGCAATTCTTCTAAAGCCCCATTACAACTTACACCCACTTTTAATAAACCCTTTCAATGTTTAAATATTGATATATTTCAAATCAACAAAACTAAATATATAACAATTATCAATTCATTCATTAGGTTCACCAAGCGTACCTCTTAAATTCACACATTAAAATCGACATAATAAATGTTATTTTAAAATTCTTTGCAAATTACGCTATCCGTAAGAAAATAGTTGCAGATAACGAATTTGATAATGTAATCATTAGAGAGTTCCTAAAATTACACAAAATAGATTTACGCATAACAACACCTTCACATCATGAATCAAACTCCCTGGTTGAACGAGTGCATTCAACTTGAATTGAACATTTTCGGTTACTGGAATCAACTGCAGAAAACGACAGAATGACTTACTGCATACTAGCATACAATAATTCAATTCACTCGAACCTTAAGTTTATACCTTTCGAAATTCTATTCGGTCACACAGATAGCCAAAATCCCTATGAACTTTGTACCGATAGGTTTTATGAAATTTATGTTAACTATCAAAAACAAAGAATGATACAATTTTATAACAATATAGAGATCAAACAAAATAAAACCAAACAGGAACGTAACAAGAAAATTAACAAGGAAAGACAACTTGCGATTTTTGAACTTTATCGAACAATATTTTTAAAAAATGACAGACGTGACAAGAAAACCCCTAAATTTAAAGGCCCGTTTAAAATAATTAAAATAATTGATAATAACCGATATTTATTACAACACCCCAAAACATCCAGAAACTTCGAACGACATTATAACGAACTCTTACCTGTTGCAGGATAATTCTAATATTTAATTTTATCTCGTGCATCTACCCAGTCACAGCTGATGTAATTCTTAATCAACAATCCGACAATTCGTTGGCCTTGCCTTACTCTGTAGACCTAGTAAATCCACATCTCTATGAGAGCATAATAGTAACAGAAGCTTATCAAATAAATAATCGCATTACAAACTGTCAATTGACTCAATTAACACCCTTCCCTATTCATATTAACCAATAAAATTCTAGGATGATCATACCTACTTATGACACTATTCTATTCGATCCCTTACAATCAATACCGATTGAACATGACCACTGCACTTTAATGAATTTAAATAATTATTTTTGTGATCAAAAGAATCATGCATAAGTATCAAACACGCAAACCCTACGTTTTCGATCTTACTAAAATAAAGATATCGCAAATTGATATGTCCACATGGCTGATAACTACACCTTCCAAACTACTAATGAACATAAAATGTATTGATAAAAATTATAAAAAATTAATCATACTTTATTATTTAATATGAAAACTACTTCTAATAACATTAACATCCTACAAATACCTAACATTAATAAACTTAATGTCAATGAGACAAACTCAATTAATCTTTCTAAATTGGATTTAATACCCATCAATACTCGAAAATTGGTGAAAAATCAGTTAATGTTGAATAAATAACAAACTCTCTTAGCCTCTGTTAACAATGATAATAGTGACATACCTACGTGTCTATATGTATATCCCTCACTGCCATTTTAATTGCAACCACTGTTGTATTTGTAATTATAGGTATTATAATATACATATATATTGTAAACGACACTCATTGAAAGATGGATTTATTAAGTACATTTACAAAAACCCACTAT
>JABXWE010029654.1:0-33014 GCA_014611495.1 Limonius californicus
TTTTATTTAGGTAAATAACTGTTAAAATAAGAAAATTTGAGTTTGTATAAAAGTCTCATATTTGAGGTTAGAATTTTATTTTTACATATTATTATGTTATTTACAGATTTTGATAATGTGTATGTTTATATTTGAGTTTAATGAAGGTTTAGTTAATTGTTTTTAATGGTTTTAAAGCTCAATTGTAGATTTTTGTTAAAATTTGAATTTGGAAGCACATGTTTATTTTTTGTTACGAATCTTCATGAATTTAATACCATTAGATTGCTAATTTTTCGTAGAGTACGTTTATGAAGTTAGTTTCTTAAAGATTTGTTTATTTAGGCTGTAGGAGTCGTTTTTGGTTTAATTGATAATTCTGGGAAAGGGTTATAAAATGCAAGTTTGCTATTGGTGCATTATAAATTTTGAGATAGGTTTTTGGCATTTTATTGAAATTTAGTCTTGTTTAAGCTCTTCTAAGGGGAAGACGTATTCTAGTGTTGCTCTGATAATAAAATTAAGGCCAATTTGGTCGAATTTTTAATATTATTGGGCGGGGTCGTTTTTGGTTGATCATGTAATATTTGAGGTTAGGTATTATAATTTGAGTTTAGTAAACAATAGTATATTATAATACAAGTGTATAAGCAAGTCTTTAAAGCACGTGATGGGTTTAAAAGCACGAGGCGAAGCCGAGTGCCTTTTAACGGAGCAGTGCTTTAAAGGCTCTTATACACGAGTATTATACGCTATCTTTTATTATACCTGCACTACAATCTAAAAATTATAACAAAAAAGGAAATTGAAATCCCATTTTCGAAGTAATCTTGTCATTATGGCATTAATCGTTTATATAGAAACGGTTAGCAATATTGTTGTTGTTTCGTTGCTATGCATATTTCTATAAATTTGTGGATTTGTGAAGTTTGTTTCGACTTTGTATTCGTGAATTACAAAATGAACGAAAACGAGAATATTTTATCCGAGATTAGAATGTTAGCCGAACAAGCTGAACAGCGATTCATCCCCGCGAAATCTAAACAAGCGTATTGCAAGGAATACGAAAAATTATCCAGCTCGATGGCCAACAGGTGAATGTTGTCTTGTTACCTAGGCAACTTTAAAGCACTAGTGTTTTAAAAGCCCTTTGTTGCACGCTTTTAGTTTCAAAAACAGAAATTATGATTCAGGTATAATAAAAAAGTTATTTTGTTTTCGAATTTAACTTGTGTTAATTAGTTTTCTTAATTACGATACAACTTACCTGGTGTTTTTAAGTTGGAGTTTCTGTTTAATTATCTTCGATTTTCCTACAAAATGAATTATTTAATTAAAATTGCAAGTTTTTCTTAAGTAAGAAATTAGGAGAATTTATTTCTTACCTGTTCTACGTTACAAGTTTCTTGATACTTTTGAAGTATTATAACTTCAATATCAACGTATTTTTGGAGCCAGTGAGCCAGCATTTTACACACAGCTGATCAAAGAATAATAAAGATTTGGTCGAAGTCAAATGCCTACAGATGTTAGAAGATATTGGAACTACTTTGTGGTATAGTACATTTCAAAACCTTTATGAATGAGAGATAATTTCTGCAGGTATTTTTAATTAATTTAATTTATATTTGTATGTAACTATCATATTGGAGAAGCCACGTTATTAACTTAAAATGAACCCTGAGATGTATGCGCATTTGGATTAAATTTAAGTTTATGAGAAAATATTGGGAATTTATAATCGTTTTATAAGTAATTAATTTTAATTTGAATAACTATATCTAGCATATAAATATGGCTAATCAACGTGGCACTTTGATATTTCATTTATGTAACAAGATTGTCATTATCGAATAATTAATAATTTATTTATATTAGTGGGCTATTCATTCAGCAATATATATTTCAATTTTCAATTCATCATTGATATTGCAAGAGGTGGCTGTCGCACATTATAGTAGCATTTTTAAATTTTTATATATAGAAACTGCAGGCGGGTATTAATAAGTTACTAAAGTTGGGCAGAACTAGAGCTACCAATTTTCTTATGACTACATGCATCGGTACTGGCAAAATGTCATTGTCTAATTACGCCTGAAGAAATACCTCAAACTACACCAGACAAGAAATTAAATTATGAAATATGAAAATTAAATATTATAACTTTCCTGATCAACTATTTTTTAGCACTAAGAAGGCTAGTTGCGCACTTTCATAAATCTTGTCGTTTCTCAATAAACATACGGGAAAATGGCATGACACTTATCCTATTGCGTGAAAACTTGTTAGGTAATTCTAGTGACGTGGATTCCGAGAACTTGGAATCTACAGTAAATGTTAGTTACATCTCGATGTGTGATATTCAGAAAATATTCTTTAAAAGTTGAAAACAAATATATGGTGTGATAATATTCAGAAAACTTCCGTTTAGTAGTACGTATAGTAACTATATCCCAGATTGTAATATTCAAAACATATTCTTTGCAAATTGGATACAGACACCAGTTACGTTGGATTTTATAACATTGATAACAATTGTGGAAACAAATATTAGATACATTTAGATTTATAATACGAGTCGTAGTCAGAAAATATTCATTTAAGTTTGGATGTAGATATTAGTTACATCTTATATTGTAATATTCAGGAAATATGCATTAAATGTTTCATACAACTGTTAGTTATACCTCGATTTGTAGTAGCTATGAAATATTCATTTAAAGTTAAAAACAGATATTAGTTTAACTGTAATATTCCTTGAATGTTGGAAAATAGATACTAGTTACATATCATTTTGTAATATTTGGAAAATATTCATTACACGTGGGCAGCAAATATTACTTATACTTCTACTTGTAAAAATTGGTTTATTAATTGTTTCTTGCCATACTTCGTAGGAACTTTTAGTAATAGTTTAAGCTGTTAATATTCTTGTAAGTTTTGACATGTATGTTAGTTTCACATCGTTTTTAATATTCAGGAACTAATGTTCAGCAAATATTCATTACAGGCAGCAAATATTACTTATACTTCGACTTGTATTAATTCGTTTATTAATTGTTTCTTGCCCTACTTCGTTGGAACTGTTAGTAACAGTTTAAGCTATTAGTATTCTTTTAAATTTGGAAACGAGTGTTAGCTACATATCGTTTTCAATATTCAGGAAATAATCGTTATATCTTGAAAAAAATAAAAGCTATATTTTGCTTGTAATATTCAGCAAATATTCGTCATTCAACTATTAGATATACCTCGATTTTGAGTAGTTATGAAATATTCGTAATAATACCCATCATTTTTAAACTTGGCAACATGTCTTGCTCAGTTCGATTAAGGTTCCACTATTATATTTTGATATTTTTTAAAGAATTTTCTTCTTGTCTTATTAAGAATTACCCAACATTGCTTTTTCCGTAGCTCTGTGTGGTGATTTGTTTTATGTTTATTAAATAGATATTTTCACCAACTTTTATGCATTCTGTTAAGTTCGTTAGAATACTTACAGATTACATAACTTACATCTCGAGATAGATGATTTATTGTTAATAAAATATACAACAAAATGACAGCAAGATCATCATGAAGAGCGAAACCTGTTTGCGGTGAAACTTTGAGGAGTTTCTGAGAACTTAAAAGTGCTAAGTAAGACAAGCGGAATTCCTTCACGGTAAAACTCTACTATTTGTTTTGGCATACTTAGGACGGTTCTTAGTTGCCCCGTACATACATGCAATCTAATAAATTGTTATCAACAAAATCTTTTGTTAAAAAACTATGTCTACGTATCAAATAACTGCCTTTCATACACAGGTCTTTCATGTAGTTTGGGGAGAAGCTGCAGTTAACGTAGAACGTTTGAAATAAACAATTCGCCGTTTCATTTAGGGAACCCTCATAAAAATATAACAAACAATAGGAAATATCAGCACATTATTGCATACCACAGTCTGCTGGAGGTTACATTACAAAAAATGCAACTTATTTCAACAAGAATTGTTTATTAAATATATATTTTACCTTTTTACACAGAAACGTAGAGCGTAGCCAACGCACTCAACTAGTTTATTTAAAATCAAGCTTAGTTAGTCAGTCAATTAGAAAATTTCTGTAAAAATATGTATAAATCATTCACGGAATATTCATGGGTGTTACGGTAACATTTGATGGAGGCTTTTAGGGCATATGAGGGTCCTGTCGATGTTGGCAGAGACCCATGTTATCTTCAGTATGGGAAGTGACCGTATGCTTATATCAGATACTCTCACAACAAACCCTATAAAATTGTTTTTGTCACTAGCTAATACTGAACCCATGACCACAACTTTATGGTTCCTAAAGGCCTTGTTTGGTTCGCAGACGGCTTCAAAGCTAAGGCGGTAAAGGAACAGGTCTATGGTGAATCACAAAGAGTAAAACTTTCAGTCTCTCTTAGTAAGTACGCCACGGTTTTTCAGACGTGAGTATACACTATACTGGCCTGTATCTATGAAAATATAGATAGAGGTTTTACAAACAAGCACATTTACATTTGCTCAGATAGCCAATCGGCTAGCGCTTAAGTCCTCCGGAGTATCTTCAGAGTTAGTACTTGAATGACGCTCAGTGAATGAACTCAGTAAAACTGTTGTGGGTACCAGGACATAGCAGCATCGACGGTAGTGAAAAGGCAGACATGGCCAAACAGGGCTCTAATGGGCACCCGTCTGGACCAGAACCAGTCCTCAGAATACCGCCATTCAACGCAAAACTATAAATGAAGAAGTGGGCCATGGCCCAATTCTCTCGTGACTGATAATTGCAACAGAGACTCAATCAGAATAAACTCTTCATTGGAGAAAAACGTCTACCATTATTCCAGGACCTTCTAAAATTGAGGTTTTTGGTGCGGAATTCGACAACACCTATTGTGGCTCGCCCCCTTGCGGGAAATGAACTTACGGTGATTTTCCTTACTTCCAGCTGTTAGCCTTCGCGGTGAACTCTTGGTTATGGGCCTTTGGTCTGAATGCTGCGGGTGGTAAACTGCTACAATACAATCTGGATGTAGGCTCTGTATTTTAGGTCCTAAAGACAACTAGCAGCCTGAGCCCTCCTCCGACGTAAGAAAGGTTGATAGTTCTTCCTTTCTCTACATTATTAAAACCTATAAAAATTATAATTCGTTTGATACTGGAAAAGTAATAGCGAGTAGAGCACAAATATACTATTGAGTTTTTTATTAAGTCTTAGACTTCCAGTAGACTTGCAAGTAGCATTATCGAAGCGTAATGGTAATTGACATTACGCTTTGATAATACTACCAGCAACGGGTAGCGAAACGTCAGCGTCAACCAATCGTACGACCACGTAGTCTATTAAGCCCAAGAGATGACTGTACCGACATTTTTATTTAAATGATACTTCCTTTCGGAATACATCCCGAAGATCCATCCTTCAACTAACGCTTCTTCAACACAGGCAATAGCTCCATCGCTCATTTTCGACTAAATCTCCTCTACTACCAATTTCAGGAAAATGATTTTTTAGAGGACCCTACTAACGCCGAAGACATCAGAGCCATCATAAAGGCCTTAAAAAACACCAAAGCATCCGGCCCAAACCAAATAAAACCTCTGTTGCGGCAGCTCAATTGTACTTAGTTTATAATAGATATATTTTCTGGAAATACCTATTCCATAGTTCTTCCAAAATGTACAAGGAAAACGTTTTAAGATTAAGTAATGTAATCTTGTAATCTTTAAGCCTTCCTACAGGCTTGTGTTAATTATTTATCATTCATCATCAAAGAGGCTACCAACAGGATTGAATTATTATATCTAATCCACAACAACCTCTTATAGTAAACAATCTACCCCATTCTGCCACCGATGCCCTTTCAATTATATTCAACTGTTGGCTGCATAATTCTTACTACCACACTCCATGGAAAAACGCTTCCACAATCATGATCCATAAACCCGGCAAAGATTCTAAAAGTCCCACTTCTTATAGTCTCATTTCCCTTCTCAACATCATGGGCAAAATCCTAGAATGAATTATGGCTTCCTGCCTTAGAGAAATCCTAGAATCCAACAACTTCCTTCCCTTCCGAAAAATCGTTTAAGGAAGGCGAAATTGGGAAGTAGTTTCTCCCTCATTTGTCGAACTTATTCCAGTTTTCGGCTTTGGATATAAGATTTCTTGCTGGTTAGTAATAGAAAGTTTGAGGCTTCCCCTTTTTGTGCCTAATAAAATAATTTCTTCAATTTTAGATCCCTTCGTCGTAGAATTGGTTACTGCTGACATTTCGTTAACCATTTGCAAGTAAAATTATCAAATCGTAATGAGTGTTGACTGTTGAGCTTAGAATGGATCCTGGAGATTGCGGTTCATAGTAAGACCAGGCCGGCCCTTTTAAAAATGCCAGGGTACCATGGTTGATGTAGTGAATGTTTTATACTCAGGCGTATACGTATGCCATCTAGATCACTGTATCTTTTGAGGAAGGCGAGATCGGGCAGTAGTTTCTCCCTCTTTTGTCGAACTTAGTCCAGTTTTCGGGTTTGGATATAGGATTCCTCGCTATAGAAGTTGGTAATATAAAGTTTCAGGCTTCCCCGGTTTGATTCTAATGAAACAATTTCTTCAGGTTTAGATCGCGTCGTCGCAGAATTGATTAATGCTGATGTTTCGCTAACTTTGCAAGTAGAATTATCAAATCGTAATGAGTGCTGACCGTCGAGCTTGGAATAGGTACTGGCGATTGCGGTCCTTAATAAAACCTGGCTGGCCTTTTTAAAAATGCCAGGGTACAATGGTTGATGTATTCCAGTTTTTGGGTTTGGATATAAGATTCCTCGCTATATAGGTTGGTAATATAAAGTTTCAGGCTTCCCCCTTTTTGTGTCTAATGAAATAATTTCTTCAAGTTTAGAATGCTTCGTCGTAGAATTCGTTAATGCTGACGTTTCGCTAACCACTTGCAAGTAGAATTATCAAATCGTAATGAGTGCTGACTGTTGAGCTTGGAATGGATCCTGGAGATTGCGGTTCATAGTAAGACCTGGCCGACCCTTTTAAAAATGCCAGGGTACCATGGTTGATGTAGTGAATGTTTTATACTCAGGCATATACATATGCCATCTTGATCGCTGTGTAGTTTGAGGAAGACGAGATCGAGCAGTAGTAGTTGCTCCCTCTTTTGTCGAACTTATTTTAGTGTTCCGGTTTGGATATAGGATTTCTCGTTATAGAGGTTGGTAATATAAAGTTTCAGGCTCCCCGGTTTGTGTCTAATGAAGTAATTTCTCCAGGTTTAAACGCGTCGTCATACTATTGATTGAGGCTGACGTTTTGCTAACCGTTCGCAGGTAACATTATCAAAGCGTAATAAGTGCTGGACCGGCGGATCCTGGATTTATTGGTTTCCAACCCCATCGATCCACCACAAACCACACCTTAGCATTTCACACCGACACGACCAAAAATGCCAACCTGAACCGGTACATACTCGCGGTCTTTCTAGACATAGAGCGTGCATTAGGTGAGGTTTGGCACAACGACCTTCCTCAACAACTGCTCCTGCAAAGTTAAAGTCCAAAATTTATATTCTTTTCCTGTTCACATCTATTGCAGCGTCCCCCAAAGAGCAGTTTTGTCCCCCATTTGCTACATGAATTACTCCCACGACTTTCCAGCATCAGACCCAACCAGAACCAAAACCAGGCTCTTCGACGACGACAATAGATTTCACACATGCACCTGCAAGTGGCGGATAAAACTCAATGCCGACAAAGCCTCTTCTGTTCTACTCAGCCACCGCAAAATGTGCCCTCATCTACGTCTCCCTCTCACCTCGCGCCCTAGAATAAATCGGCCAATGCGAGCGACGTGTTTTCCATGGAATCTTCAGGTTAGACTTCCGATACCCCAACATACTAATTCACGAATGCCATCACTCTCATCTGCCGGCGCCTCCAAAAATCTCAAAAGTCCTACATCACCCGTACCCTCAACGGTAATAACCCCATACCCAAGCGACCCTCCGAATTTCTCTCAGACGCGGCAACCGAATCCCCAAAAAAAACCCGCAGGAAACTGAAGCAGCCACCCACAGCCCTCTTATCAAGTCTATATCTAGAACTTCCAGACGACCTCATCGACCTCGCTGAAAACACTCCCCTTACTATGCGAGGAGCATTGTTATTACTTATACTTTTACAGCCAATACTACACCACATTTTATTAATTTTCAGATACCATCCCAACGCAAAACCCAACGAAGACCCCCAATCCCACGCCCACAAGCAGAAGCAAGGACCCATAAGGAGGAAGGAAGGAAGTCCAGGGTTGAAGAGGTCCAAATCCTATAACGACCTACCCATACAGGACATTATTAATTAGCAATAATAAATGAATTGTATTATCTTAAATTTCTGTGAATAAACGTATTTCAATTCAATTCAAGTCCGGGTACAGGATTAAAAGGGTTATGCACTGAAAAATTGATTACATTCCAGTTCCAGTTCAACGTCGATGATAACCATGTTGTTCCTTAAGAATATAGAAGATAATGTTTTATTGCCCAGATAAATCTGAAAGTGTATCGGTGCCGCCGTTTTACGAGCTTATCTGGCAAAATATACCAAACAAGAAAACAACTAACAGCTAGTAACTAATAACAAAATCTAGTTATTAAAATTGGTTAAACAGTAACGGTTGTTCAGTTACCCATGGTTTCTTGTCAGTTTCTACCATTTACTTCTTTGTAGAAGTGACATTGAGGAACTATTACTTCAAGAGCTTGCTTGAATATTTCTGGTGTACACCAACAATAAAACTGGATTTTACAGGTCAAACGCCTAAAGTGAGAAGAAGAAATGTGTTAAAAAAGAAAATGAAGAAGACGAAGAAGAGGTGAATATATCAATAAACAGTTTGTTTTGAGTCTTCTGTGTTTAACTTCCATTAAAACCATTGAACTTAAGATTTTTAACATTGCTGTCATCAACACTAGTTCTTTTTAGTCAAAATCTTATTAAACAATACACATGTGCAACGGTTAACTAAACATTGTTTGCGAGTGGAAGCAGATCTCTTAGATGCATCTTTCATAAAAGTAGTAATAGGAATGACAACTTGTACTAAATGTCTTCCACGAATACAACTGTATAGTATATGACCCAATTTACTTCATGGAATTGAAATCTGTACAGGTACTGCACTATACAAACATACACACATCCTTCTTGCCTATGCTTGTGTCGCGCGTTTTCATGTGTCGCAGACATAGGGGACCTGCAGCTTAATATGGGCTTCGATACAGGGGAAGTATAAACACTTCTACTTTAAAGAAGAGTAATATAGACACAAATTTATTTTGTTATATTTAAAAATATACAGGGCGTTGTGTTCAATGCAATAACGTTCAATTTAAAATGCTGACTATTTTACTCATATAACATGTAATTTATATCTCTAAGAATTGTGACAAGAATAAGAGGATGTAAGTCCGATTTACACGTCGTGTATTGACTTCTACGGTCAAAGGACTTGGCTTAAAATAATCGATTTCTAAGTATCACCTGCGTAAGCCAATTATATAAGAATGGGGATTCCTCCCAATGCCAAAGTCGCCCAACTAACCGGTTAGGTGACAACTTTGCGAAAGCGAAATTGACTGTATGGGTTTTATTTAAATAATTCGCATGGCCCTGACGTCATTTCAGACTATCAGATATTTAGAGCAAAATAGGAGTGTGGAACTTTGCGATAGCTTCAGGTGCTTCTGCTTTCGCGGTTACGAGGGAATTCCGAATAACTGGTTTGATTTTTAGGTTTCGCGCAGGCGGCAACTGACGTAGGTAGCTCCCACGTGAGCTTAAATGCAACTTCACCCAGAATCAGCAAGAATCTTGTTATTAATGAAAATGCTCATGGAAATACCTGCAGTTTTGTGGTAGAAAACCCTCCTAGTTTTGCGAAAATTTTTTTCGGGTGCTGCAAGATAACCAGAAAAACTAATATATTGTAATCAAGCATTGTGTGGGAAACTAACTTCTCATTAAGCTACTAATTAATAAATGTCAAAGTAATTGCAAGTAGGATCGTTGAAAATGTAAAGCCGTTAATGAATAATTAGGAAGGATAATTGAATTGCAAGAGAAAACAAAAAATACGGAAGTAGGAGTTACAGTAAACAGGAAAACACTGTGATTTCTTGCTCAATGCGTTATACGGGATGTTACATAAATTATTTACAACAGATACTACGTCAGTTCCAGTTCTTAAAAAACTACATTGTGTTCAACTACATATTCGATAAAGGCTGACTGATAAAAAGAAAAAGTGTGTTTGAAGCCATGCGGTTTATAACAAATAGTAGAATTAGTAGGGAGAAACCATCACTTAATCAGAAGTCAATGATAGATTATGTAATAACAAAACAAACAAGGTCATTTAAAATTCTGGTCACACGAGTTAAACGAGAACCGAATTGCCGAGCAGATCACTATTTAGTGGTAACAAAAAATAGATATACAGAGCCAAAATAGAAAAGAAAACAGAAACGAATAAACACAGAATAAGACTGATAATGAACGAAGAAAGTACAAGTCACATTTGCTCCAAGAGGAGAGCATACGATATTTAAATAGAGAAGATTAGAGAATCACCTAGTAAAAAGGGAGAGTACTGATGATATAGAAAAATAATATAAAAACATAGTGGAAGTAATGCATCAAGCCGCAAGCGAGGCATTGGAAGTTGAAGATCAAAAAAATAAACGACCACAGGAATGGTGGAGTGATGAAAGAAAGGGGATAGTAGATCAAAGAAAGCAAGCCTACAACAAATGGCTGATGGATCAAACACCAGAAAAATGGAGTCAGTACAAGGATAGGTGTAGTAAAGTGACAAATGCTGTTCGAAAACAAACAAAATCTGACCTTGGAGAGAAAATGCAGGGATATAGACAGCTTACTAGATGGAGCAAAATCTACGGAGGTATGGAGATGCCTGAAAAACATGAAAACAAATAACACCTCTAAATTTAACTCATATAAACCCGGGAGAATGGACGAACTACTATGAAAAACTATTGACAGAGGTACATGAACAATTCATAACAGATGAAGACAACCATGTAGTAACAGAAGAGAGTAGCATAGAGTTAAAGAAGCCGTAAAATGACAAAGAATGGTAGAGCACTCGGCCCAGGCGGTATTTATATAGAATTGGTCAAATGTGAAGCAGAACATCTGTCAGGGCGAATAACTAAATTAATGAACAATTGTCTAAGATAAATAGACATTCCATATCATCTCAATTAATATCCATACATAAGAAGGGGGACAGGAAGGAGAAGACACACTTCAGAGACCTCAGAACAGGCTCTAAGTAGAATATTTACTAAAGCCATTAACAACAAACTTAAGTTGAGTATACAAGGAAGAATACGTGAAGAACAAAGTGGGTTCAGCCCAGGAATATCGTGTGTCGATAATGTGTTTATTCTTCAACAGCTAATGGAAAAAAGGAAGGAAAGGGGAGACGAGACACACCTGGCCTTTGTTCATCTAGAGAAGGCCTATAATTCAGTGTCCCCGGTAAAACTATGGCTAACACTACAAGAACATGAAGTGGATGAAGATATTATAGATATAATTAAAGTAATATACAACAAACATGTGGCTGTTATAACACAAAATGGAGTAACATCAAGACCGATCACAACATCAACAGGGCTGAGGCAGGGATGCCCACTGTCACCCTTGTTATTTAACATCTATTTAGAAGCAACTTTGGAAGACTGGACAAAACGAGTAAATGGACTGGGAGTTCCAATCAATGATCGCTGTTTATTCTACTTAAACTTTGCAGATTATGAAATAATTATTGCCCAAGACTCATACAACCTTAAGTTCATTTGCAAAGATTACATACAGCATATGAAGAGTGGGACTAAAAATCAACTTTGGTAAAACAGATTGCGTGATGGTAAATTCTAAAGCCACATTCACACTCCTCCTTCAAGACGATATTAAGTTTAAATATCTTGGCACTATAATAACATGAAATAGATATGAAACAACAGAAATTAAGAACAGGATAGAACAAAGCAAGAAAATAGTAGGATCCTGAACTCGGTATGGTGGGATAAGCATATATCAGCCGAAACAAAAAGGCATATCGGAAAGTCATTAGTGGAATCAGTTCTATGTTATGGCGCCGACATATGGAAACTGATGCCGAATACAAGAGAAAAGTGAACACTGTAGAGATGGACTACTCTAGGAGGAGTGCTGGAATATCAAGACTGGAAAACATTACCAACGATGAAATCAGAAGGAAGATGAAAGCGGAAGACTATTGTGGATAGAGTGGAACGAAAAGGACTGAAATGCTTCGGGAATCTTATTTGTATGGACGAATCAAGGTGACCTAAAACAATATGGAGATGGGTTCCACCAGGTACACGGAGAAGGAAGAGAGGACGGCCAAGGCGATCATGGATCGAGGGTGTTAGGAAAGCCATGGAAACGAAAGGGGTAACCGAGGAAGATGTACTAGACCAAAGAGGCTGGCGAATTGGCACGGGAAGACGGATTCAGCCGTAATAATACAGTTTATTTATATATGTATATAGAATTATTAGTGAAATATTTAACAACATATAGTTGCTAAAGTTATTGTTTACTCTAGAATCCAAAAGCTTAATTTTACGATTATTCTATAAGTCAGATAAACGTTGTCGTTTAAACTGTCATACAACAACACCCATACAAACTAACGTCTTACAAGAAATTGCAGCTTGCATCTTCAGAGTGAATAGAACACACACAGTGTTAACAGGCATAAGCCGATTATGTATTATTGTCCTGGCAAACAAAATACATCAAGATCAAATCCTTGTCCGCTCCAAGGTTTGAATAATATAAGCACGCGGCCTTGTTTAGGCAGGCAGGGCCAAATATTGCTCAAACTTCTAGAGCAAATGCTTGTAATGGCAGACAAGCTACATATGTCGGTCCTTACTTGACAATGCTGGGCGTAGTTCCCAAATGACGACGCGGTCTAAGACGAAAGTAAATTGTAATATTGACAAAAATAGAACCGTGAGAGTAATTTTGTCGCATTATTAATTCCTTCCATCATATGAATTTGCTAATATAGTACATAATGCAAATCCTACAGTATTATAAGAATTGTTTAATAATTTATTTCTTGGTAGCAGCAAAAATATTTTGATTTAGTACAAATACCCTGCTGTGAAATTATTTTCAGGGAATGTAAATACAAGTTAAGGAGTTTGACTTCTCATCGCCATAGTAACGAGCGGGCATTCACGCGCACAAAAATTGTAGAGTCCGTTGCAATGGATAGGGCGAACGCAAAGGATGTGTAATGGTAAAATGGGGCGTTGTAATCTGTATTTTACCCAAAGTTTGCTTGCCAGGTAAATAGCCAGTGGCGATTTAATGAACGAGCGGTGCGGCTATGTTGCAAGGGACCCACATATCTGCTAAAGGCTCGTCATATTAATTGGAAGGAGCTCTAACTTTGCTGGAGGTTGTACAGGGTGAGTAGAAATTGCTTCGTTTAACACTCGATCCGAGGCTCCTTCGGCTTGCTATGCGGAGACCATAACCATTCGTTCATCGAGGTCCTCCTCACTGCATGTAATAGTGATACTAAGCGAATAAGATCCTTTTTAATTTCTAAATTTATTTAAATTCTACAAATTGAAGCCCTAATAACTATAATCAACAGCAACTTATACTAATTAATTTTTTAATGCGGAATATTTCATGTAAAAGCTTCTAGGAATATATTACTGACGATGGGTATCCTAAATTCCGGACGTGTCGATGAATATCCAGTATGTGATTTCAATTAGACTGGCTTCTGTTTCATTAGCAATTTTATTTTAATACTGCACTAATTTGAATTAGCCAAACAAATTCACAACATTGTTCTTAATGGGTAGCGAGACCTAAATAAATAATTTATATTCTCAGAATTATTTAATGATGTTGTTATTCTTGCTGATTCTTAGTAGATTAAACGTTATTCAAATATAATAAGCAAGGTTCAGTTAAGTAATTTTTTCCTAGAATAATGTAAATATAGAATGTATTTTCAATTTTTTTCCAACAATCAATCGAAGCCTTTTATAGGGAGAATCGGCGACACTTGCTATTTGGTTACGAATTGACCAGAGGAAATGTTTCATGATTATTATTGGCAACCAATCAGTCATTAATTCGGCGAAAATTTAGAAATTTCCTCTTGCCAATAGCGACTAATTTTGTATTTCATGATTACCTGAAAGAAATTATACGTTGATGTGTGATCACTTGAATTACATTGTATTTATTGGCATTATAGTGCCGTTAATGCTATCGACTATATCGACAGATTTTTTACCAAAGGAAAAACACAGTTGGAATGCCTGTATAGGTAAATCAAAAATTGTTTAATGCTGTTTAACGTTTTCGCATTACTATTTTTTTTTGTAGTACTGGCGAGAAGTATTCCTAATGGAAAATATTGACCCGATTGTTTGCATTCTTCTCTTCCTAAATATTCCTCTTGGCAGGTATATTTCTTAGAATTATGTTCTTGCTGACTCATCCTCGTACCTGTTAACATACGAAAGTAAACAACATGCCTCCTGCGATAGCTCGAAAAATTTCCGTAATTATCTTAATACACAGAATATTGTATAGGGTGACGACAGAGGCTGATATTTCAGTTAGCTGGGACATTAAAAAAAAATTAAGCTTGGATAGATTATAATTTTTCACTATGTATAGGCATAATAAAAATGTTTTTAGACTTCTTTAACAAAAAATAACATTTTGTAGAAATACAAATCGATAGATTAATTCTATATGTCTTCTATCTATCTCAGCATTTTCAGTTATTTACAAAGCACACAACTTAGATCTCGCGATAGCTGACATTATTTTTATTAAATAACTGAAATGATGTTATTATTATGCAATTTCATCAATATCGAAGTAACTCAATTTTGAACTAAAGTAGAAACTCAAACCTTAAATCAAGTACATCTGAATAACACGGCACCAGTCAGTTATCCTTACAGCACTCTGTAACTTTCCTATTAATCATTATTTGAAAAATTCGACGTAAAGTTTGATCTGTTCTGTTACAACTGTTGCTTCAATGAAATGCCGCCATTCCAAGTGTAAACATGGAAAGTTGATACAACCAAAGAGTACTGTACTGTATCAACTAAAATACGTGTTGCTATGTTTACGAATCGTGTAAGCGGGACAACTAAAGTTCGTACCTGGAAAACAGATAAGTACAGATAAAAATTAATTGTATTTGAAAATAAATAGACTACATTATAATTAACTGTGAATGATTTACTGAAACCTATAACGTACTACCAATTTTGCGTGATGAGCATGGGTTGACAGATGTTAATACGTGCTATCTATTGCAATAATTGTCATTGTAACTGGTGCTTGTGAACAATATAGTTGAAATTTTATCGGAACATCGGGAACACTAGTTATATTACTTAGGAGCAGCGATAGGTGACAGGCCGTCCAAACTCTTATGTATGGTAGTAAATACTGGACTACTACCAATAATGACGCAAATACATCAAGAATGCGACTTCTACGATCAACAGTCTCAGCTATTGGTAAAGCAACGAAGAAAGAGGAGAAGACTTGAATACATTCAACATTACTTGTAAGTGTATAAATTTAATTTGGGTATAGACTTTATTTAAACTATTTACAAACGAATAGGTATAGTGTAATATGAAGCATATCTGTTTGTATTTGGCGGCTAATGGTCGTCTATTATTGACAATTAGAGTAAACGGCAATGTTTGATGTTAAAAACAGGAAACAATCGAATCGAATCGTATTAGTCTCAAGTCGAGTTTGTGTATTTGATTGAATCATCTTTCCTGTCTCCTTAAGATCTTTTTTGTTCCTTGATTTTTTATTCGTCTATTACATTCATGTTCTTAATAAAAAACAATAATGCAGAGAAACCATTTAACAATAGAACAACGAAATTCAGCCAAATGCACCAAAGAGAAGATCGCCAGGTCGCAATTGCTGATATGTTAGGAAGCACGCAGAGCGTAATTTCTCGTGCCCTTTCGCTCCTTAGAGAAACAGGTACGACTGCATGAAGGCTTGGAAGTGGATCTTTTTGCACCACAACACCTCGTGAGCATCGACTTCTGGTAATTAATGCAAGAATGCACCCCTTTCCAACTGCTCGACATCTGCAGCAAGTGTTCCAGAATGCCACAGGAAATCGAGTCTCCGATCAAACTGTGGGAAATCGATTGTTTGAAATAGAACTTACCTCACACCGCCTCCAAGAACTGTGGCTCAGCGAAGACACCGGGTGGAATTGTCAAGATGTAGACTTCATATACTGTTTTCGGACCAGTCCAGATATAGTCTCAGCAGTGATAACCTTGTTTATTAGTTATTAAGACTGGAGCAGGTCCAGTAAGACGAGACAAGCTCGTGTATAAGTTATTCAGGATGGAACGGGCCGAGTAGAATGAGACAAGTTTATAAGTTATTAAGGCTGGAACAGATCCAGTTCAATAAGGCAAGCTTGTCTATGAGATATTAAGGCTGGAACAGGTCAGTAGAACGAAGCAAGTTTGTTTATAAGTTATTAAGGCTGCAACCGGTCCAGTATAATGAGACAAGCTTGTTTATAAGTTATTAAGGCTGGAATAGGTCCAGTGGAACGAGACAAGCTCCTGTATAGGTTATTCAGGATGGAACGGAGCAAGTAGAACGAAACAAGCTCGTTTATACGGTATTAAGGCTGGAACAGGTCCAGTAGAACGAGGCAAGCTCGTTTATAAGTTATTCAGGCTGGAACAGGTCCAGACGAACTGGACAAGCTCGTGTATAAGTTATTTAGGCTGGAAGAGGTCTAGTAGAACGAGACAAGCTCATTTATAAGTTATTAAGGCTGGAACAGGTCCAAAAGAACGAGACCAGCTTGCTTATAAGTTATTAGGGCTGGAACAGGTCCAGTAGAACGAGGCAAGCTTGTTTATAAATTATTAAGGCTGCAATAGGGCCAGTAGAATGAGACAAGCTTGTTTATAAGTTGTTAAGGCTGGAACAGGTCCAGAACGATACACGCTGGTTTATAAGTTATTAAGACTGGAATAGGTCCAGTAGAACGAGGCAAGCTTGTTTATAAATTATTAAGGCTGCAATAGGGCCAGTAGAATGAGACAAGCTTGTTTATAAGTTGTTAAGGCTGGAACAGGTCCAGAACGATACAAGCTGGTTTATACGTTATTAAGACTGGAATAGGTCCAGTAGAACGAGACAAGCTCCTGTAATGGTTATTCTGGATGGAACGGAGCAAGTAGAACGAAACAAGCTCGTTTATAAGGTATTAAGGCTGGAACAGGTCCAGTAGAACGAGGCAAGCTCGTTTATAAGTTATTCAGGCTGGAACAGGTCCAGACGAACTGGACAAGCTCGTATATAAGTTATTTAGGCTGGAAGAGGTCCAGTAGAACGAGACAAGCTCATTTATAAGTTATTAAGGCTGGAACAGGTCCAAATGAACGAGACAGGCTTGCTTATAAGTTATTGGGGCTGGAACAGGTCCAGTAGAACGAGGCAAGCTTGTTTATAAATTATTAAGGCCGCAATAGGTCCAGTAGAATGAGACAAGCTTGTTTATAAGTTATTAAGGCTGGAACAGGTCCAGAACGATACAAGCTCGTTTATAAGTAAATAATGCTGGAACAGGTCCAGTAGAACGAGACAAGCTCGTTGATAAGTTATTAAGGATAAAACAGGTCCAGTAGAACGAGGCAAGCTTGTTTATATGTTACTAAGGCTGGAACAGATCCAGTAGAACCAGGCAAGCTTGTTTATAAGTTATTCAGGCTGGAACAGGTCTAGTAGAATGAGACAAGCTCGTGCATACGTTATTCAGGATGGAATAGGGCCAGTAGTTATTACAGGCTGGAGCAGGTCCAGTAGAACAAAGCAAGCTTATTTATAAGTTATTAAGGCTGGAACAGGCCCAGTAAAACGAGACAAGCTCGTTTATAAGTTATTAAGGCTGAAACACGTCCAGTAGAACGAGGCAAGCTTGTTTATAAGCTACTAAGGCTGGAGCAGATCCAGTAGAACGAGGCAAGCTTGTTTATATGTTATTAAGGCTGGAGCAGGTCCAGTAGAACGAGACCAGTTCGTTTATAAGTTATTCAGACTGGAACAGGTCCAGTAGAATGAGTCAAGCTCGTTTAGATGTTATTAAGGCTGGAACAGGTGCAGTAGAACCAGGCAAGCTTGTTTATAAGTTATTAAGGCTGGAACTGGTCCAGTAGAACGAGACAAGCTCGTGCATAAGTTATTCACGATGGAATAGAACCAGTAGAACGAGACAAGCTCGTTTATAAGTTATTAAGACTGGAACAGGTCCAGTTGAATGAAGCAAGCTTGTTTATAAGTTATTAAGGCTGCAACAGGTCAAGTAGATCCAGGCAAGCTTATTTATAAGTTATTCAGGCTGAAATAGGTCCAGTAGAACGAGACAAGCTCGTTTATCACCTCGTATCTCACCTTCCTAGAATTAGTATGCGCTAATGAAAAATATTAAGTAGAGTATGAAATAACCGAAACATTGCCATTTGTTATTGAAAGAAATTAGTATACAAATCAAACATAGCATAACCTTATCTTAACATGAGTGGGACCTGTAACGAGTTACTAATTATTTTTTTATAGGCCGCAGAAAGCCAGATTTGTCCAAGATGGAAGATGGAGAGTAGCAACTCCAAGTTTCTTGAAACTACAAATGTGACCCCAAGCCGTTTTCATGGTTTTAGGGTCAGCGGTCGGAGTGAAACACCCAGTCCCTCGGCGCGGCATTTTAAAAAACTGAAAGAAATCTCGTACCCCTACGCATATAGAAACTACATTGGTGTTCCTATAAAATAAATTTGTATTATCATTCAATTAAATAGTGGTTTTAATTAATTTCTAACAATAGTTTGTTCTGGATCATTATGGAAGCACATTTAACAAGTACTTGTAGAGAAATTGTAAGGAAAAAATAGCACGTGGTTAAATACAAACAAGAATCGCCAAAAGTATCAAAGAATGCGAAAAAGATTTTAGAATGTCATTAGTAATAAGACGATTACAACATAAATAATCGCCAACATCAGGTTTTTGTTAAGTTTGACGTCATTTATGTATTTTAAAGCTTGCTCATGTTGGGTAAAAGCAGAATGACGAAAAACAGAAATATTCGAACATGTGACTACGCCCACGATTTGTTTTATTTATGCTGAATCAATTGCCATTTCTAAAGTGAAAGGTAAAGTTGAACTTATTTATTTGGCATTTTTTTTAATGTACTACAATTTAAAAGACGAAACTAGTCCAGTGGAAGGGTTGTTGCCTGACAAATACGCAAGCTTCAATAATGTAGGCAGCTAAAAATATTTCAGAAGCATGTGTCTATAAAATGTAATACCAAGGAAACGTGTTCTTGGTATTTTCATGGAAAATGGGAAAATGAATTGTTTTTTCTTGTACTGTTTAGGAAATGACGTTCAGATTACTGAAATCATTTAACATCGCTTTAACCCTTAACCGGACAAGGTGTGTCTGGCAGACACATGGTGCTGGTTTTTTGTTAATTTCTTTTTGCATAATTTTTTCGTGGTAATCTGTCTTTTAGTAATCGTTCCGTATGTTGTACCTAATGTACTATAACACTTTTTATTTAAAAATTCAATCACCGAAAGTTAAAAAAAAATATAGTTTATTTTTGTTACACGTCCGTTCAGCTGTGTCTATCAGACACACGCCCAAGTTGCTATACATGCAGTGTGCTTTGCACCAAGTGCAGCTGCACCATCTTATCCCCACATCTAACGGAATCGTTACCGTTAGTTGCATTTTTGTGCCGAATCTGTAAACACGTTGTGATAGTGTTGAAGTGCGTTTGTGTAAAATAAACTTTGTACTAAACTGATTTTGTATGGGTAAGGTGTTATTGTTTTTGTAAATATGCGATAGATAAGTAACAATCTTTGTCCTGCAATAGAAATGGGATCGAAATCCTTGAGTGCTAAAGAATTGGCAGATATTGCTGCAAATTTATCGGATTTCGACGAAAATGAATATCTACATGATTCTGATATAGATTCTGGGTCTGACTCTGAATGCGAGGCAATCTCCAACGCATCAGAAGTTGACGATGTCCAAGACATGTCAGATCGTTCTGATTCTGAAGATCAACCTTCAACATCTCTTGAATCTTTTACTGCAAAGGATGGGACTGTGTGGTTTCGAGATCCTCCGGTCAGTGGAGGTCGCATCCGAGCACGAAATATTATAAAATCATCTTTGAATAAAGTATGTCTTCCGCCAGGGAAATTGATCGAAGAGCTTACGGACGCGTTTTTTCTATTTATAAATGATAAAATAATAGACATTATTGTAGAATTTACAAATAAAGAAGCAGTACGTGTTTATGCATCAAAAAACGACCAGAAATGGAGCACTTGCGATAGAGTAGAAATTTATGCATTTATCGGTTTGCTTCTAATTGCTGGACATCTGAAATTAAATAACACCTCTTATGAAGTTCTCTGGAATGCTCTGTATGGACCCCCAATATTTCGTGCCACAATGGGGCTCGGACGATTCAAGGAACTGTTGCGGTTTATCAGATTTGACGATAAGTCAACTAGAATCCATCGACGGGAAACTGATAAACTAGCGCCTATACGTGATGTATGGGAGGCCATAAATGCGAATTTTGGAAAACACTATTTACCAGGTGAAAACATTACCGTAGATGAACAACTTGTGCCTTTTAGAGGTAGATGCTCTTTTATACAATACATGCCCGCCAAACCAGATAAATACGGTCTAAAAATTTGGTGGCTTTGTGATTCAAAGACATTTTTCCCTCTAAAAGGTATACCATATCTTGGCAAAGAGGGAAATCAAAGAGCCGTAGGCCTTGGAAGTTCAGTTGTGGGAAAGCTTATTGAACCCTATCAAAGGACAAATAGGAATGTCACTTGTGACAATTATTTTACCGATCTCAATTTAGCACTGAAATTGTTAGCTAATGGCCTTACAATTTTGGGAACCTTAAAAAAAACCAGAATTTTTGCCAAATAAAACAAGGCCTGAGGGCTCATCTATATTTGGATTTACAAAAAATGTTACTATAGTTTCGTATGTACCGAAACCAAAAAAATCCGTAATTTTATTGTCGACTATGCATCAGACAGCTGAAATTGTAGAATGCAAAAAAATAAACCTCAGATAATTTTGACATACAACGAAACAAAGGGTGGTGTTGATTCGCTGGATCAGTTGGTACACGAATATATGTCTAAACGAAAAACAAATAGATGGCCATTCGCATTCTTTATGAATGCATTAGATGTAGCTGGAGTTGCTGCATATGTAGTCTGGAAAACCAAACATCCAGATTGGAATCAAAACAAAAGTGAAATAAGACGACTTTTTCTAAAAGAACTGGGCGAGGCATTGGTAACACCACTAATAAGAAGAAGGTCTTACAAAGGTTTGCATAAAACCACAATTCAAAGCTTGTCCCACTTTTTACCAACTGCCAGTACTAGTTCGTCTGTGCAAAACCACCAAGGTTGTCGTAAACGGTGTTACATTTGCCCAACGAAGAAATCCAGAGTTCAAAAGCAGACATGTGACAATTGCAGAAAAAACGTTTGCGGGGAACACAGCTTCGTCAGACGAATATGTGGAAAATGTCAGATAAAAAAAAATAAATTTTTATTTGAGTTTAGACTAGGTTTAAAGAAAAAGGTTCCTATTTTTTGTATGTATTATAAGTATTTTGTTAAAACTACAGCCTTTCAATAAATAACATGACTGTAAAATTACTTATTTTTAAAGTATTTAGTTATGTGTCTGGCAGACACACCTTACCCGGTTGTGTTACTAAAATACCTTGTCCGGTTAAGGGTTAAGATTGAGCTGAAATAATTTTAAGTCGGGTAAATGTCAGTAGTGTTATGGTTTACTTATAGAGAATATCCTACTCTTTCGAAAAAGTAACTTGCATCGATAGCAGATATATTTAGACACATGATGAGCAAATGCAGTACTCGGACTGGCATAATAAAAAGAAACACAATTTAAGAAACAGGAAAAACATCTGGTATATAATGTAATTTTAATACCCTTATTGCAACGTTCTAAACGTTTTTCAAAACAGTCGACAAAGACGTCCGAAGAGACTAATTTATTTTCGGTGGTTATATTTTTCTTCATATCTTCTACACCCTTGAATCGTTTCCCCTTTAAGAAACAGTAAAGAGTGTGTTGATGCCAAGTCAGATGCATAGGGTGGGTGATTGATTGCAACACTGTTGCTAAATCAGTGCAGAATGGGCAGGTGCATTGAAATGCAGCAAGAACCAACAACCAATTTTTTAAAGAACTTGCAGTTGCAGAGTTTATAAAGTTGCAAAGGCTGCAGTGGGAAGGATATGTCATCAGAATGGACGATATTTAAGTGCCAAAGAAAAGCATTAACTGTCGGATGCATAAAACACGACCAGTAGGAATGTCACGAAACCCACATCGTTGTGGAATGTGCACGCAATCTACTAGGATTTCGGTCCTGGAGAAGAGCGGTGCTGATAGGCAAGAAAAGAGGCAAACGTTGCAGAAGCTTAATTTGGATTGTAGCACCATACTTCCAAAAACCAACTACTCTTTTCTCAAAAATGCAAAATTCCTCACTCGAGAAATACGCTGTAATAATCTTTTTACTACTTTTACGTAGAATCTGCTGTTTACTGTTTATTCTTCAGCATACATTCTTTATGCATCACACGTTGTTTATTAAGAAAGATAATCAGCATGATTTTGATTATGGATTTATGGAATTTGATGATGTTTTTCAATTCACTGCATACTCTGGAATTTCGATTCGGGATGGTACTGAAACATCCATGGCATGGCATTGTCGCGACAAGTTTAATAAATATATATCTGCATATGATGATATATCTTCGCAGTTTTATCTTATCCTAAATTGTGCGGTACGAACTACGAAATTAAAATACCAAACCGCGTTATAAAATATTATAGCATGTAATTTAAAAATAAGTTACAAAATGCCATCATAAAAAAATTGCTGCTCTAAAACGAAGCAAGTTGTCTTCACATTCCAGAAAAGACTATTCGTTGAATGATATATAAGGTTTAATAGGGTCGAAACTAGATAATAGAACCGCTGCAGCCTTGAAACATTTTAGAACATACAAGGCTTATTCGAAAACTGAAGGTTGTTAAAATATTCCCGCCATAGTCAATTAAAATTCTGGGGCTACCAGACGTCATTTTACCGTGGTTCTGTCATTGTATTGAGTAGCATAATCAAGCGCTTCACGGTGAAGGGTTAAGAATACCTGCAGCTGCAGCGGAGTTATTTCAAAACGCAATCAACAGGTCGGATAAGCCCGTAAGCAGCCGACTTACCTCAAAGCGCTGGGCAGCTAAAGGGTTAAGGATACCTGCAGCTGCAGCCAAGTTACCTAAAAGCGCAATCAACAGGTTTGAGAAACGCCCATATATAGCTGAGTTTCCTCGAAGCCCTGGACAGGTAAAGAATTATGGGTACCTGCAGCTGCAGCCGAGTTACCTAAAAGCGCAATCAACAGGTGGAATACAAGCCTATGAGCAACCGAGTTACCTTAAAGTGCAATCAATAGATGGGCGAAACGCCCGTAAGCAGTCGAGTTTCCTCAATGCGCTGGGCAGGTACGGTTAAGGATCTCTGAAGCTAAAGCGCAATCAACAGGTGGAGTAAACGCTTTTAAGCAGCCGAGTGTTCTCAAGGCGCTGGGCAGGTAAGGTTACTGATACCTGCGGCTGCAGACGAGTTACCTCAAAGCGCAATCAACAGGTCGGATAAACGCCCTCAAGCAGCCGAGTTACCTCAAAGCGCTGATCAGTTATGGTTAAGGATACCTGAAGCTGCAGCCGAGGTACCTCAAAGCGCAGTCAGCAGATCAGATAAACGCCCTTAAGCAGCCGAGTTACCTTAAAGCGCTGGGTAGGTACGCTTAAGGATACCTGAAGCTGCAGCCGAGGTACCTCAAAACATAATCAACAGGTAGAGTAAACGCCCGCATACAGCCGAGATTCCTCATGGCGCTGGGCAGGTAGGGTTATGGAAACCTGCAGCTGCAGCCGAGTTACCTCAAAGCGTAATCAACAGGTGGAATACAAGCCCGTAAGCAGCCGAGTTACCTTAAAGCGCTGCGCAGGTAGGATTAAGGATACCGGCATCTGCAGCCGGGTTATTTCAAAGAACAGTGAACAGGTGGGACAAGCGCCTCTAAGCAGCCGAGTTACCTCAAAGAGCTGGGCAGGTAAAGGGTTACTGATTGGTGAAAGGACCGTGCTTCTTGACAGTTAGTTCAAGAATCTTCTCATGACAATTTACTTCTGTTTTTATAGGTCAAAAGTGGGCGTTTGGAGATGTAAACATGCTACATGTGTCTCTCAATCTTAGAAACCAAGTGATTTTAAAGTTGAGTAAGTTTGAAAGTAATAATTCTTCGATTAGAATACTGACTTTTTTAACCGAAATGTTCGTGACCAGAATAAACAAATATCTTTTTAAATTGAGCATTCAAACGTTCATGTGCGGGATATCATACAATAGGGTGTATGTTAAAAAGAACCCAACACCCATTTATCACAGTAACAAACTACGTTCCTGACGGCTGTCCATATTTTGAAACACCTAAAATAAATATCTGAAAGGAAAAACGCTGAAAAGAAATGTTGTAAATATGGAAATATAAAATAAAACTTTCCAATAGATAGTTGTCTTATAATTCCATTCACTGTAGATGAAAGCTATGTTTACTTTATATTCGTTGCTATCATAATTAGGTCTACTCTTAAAGGATTTATCCTTTACCGAAAAAATAAGCACGTGTGAAGGAACGGCCGTTCTCAAGATCACTGAGGAGTGATTTTCGAACTCCAGCTAAAATTCATTAGCAACTACATTGAAAAATAAAATACATATCCAAGTATACATTTACAGTTCAATTGTCTGTTAAAATTTAAACATAATCACAAATGCGGGCCGTTACATACTGTAACCTGTAGTGCTACTGGCGAATTAACATTTCGAGCTTAAACAGGTAAAAAGCTTCAATATTTACTAATTTTATAATTAATACAAATATAAGTAACTAATTCAAGGTTGTTGCTGTTGGAAAATACATTGAATATGTAAACGATTGTTAGGCAAGGGATTTTGCCTACTGTGAATATTATTTAAATGTACGCTTAACAAATAAATATTTACTAAAATGTACGTAGTTGTTGTCGGCTTTATAACAGCTGGAATAAATTATAAAGGTTTGAAGGAAAGGTCGTGCAGGCAAGTGTTTCTTGGAAAAAACAAGGGGTGGCATAGTCTGAAGAAAAGTCAGGAACGACCGTCTACAAGGGGCAGTGTTTTTGTAAGCTAGGCGTAAGCTTGCATATCTTTAGCTTAATGACTAATTAATAGCGTATGAAAACCTACGAACTTATTGCGATGCGATTATCCTCTAAGCTGAGGAAAGGTGCCAATTTAGTGTTATCACGTATATAAATATGGGCTGCAATGGCAATATCAGTTAAAACAAGCAGTGGCGTCCTTGGCGAGGTTATGGTTTACATCCCATGAAAGGCTATATGTGTTTACCAAAATGGTTAACTATTTATTATTATATACAGTTTATATCCCATCATCCCGTCATTTCAGTGTCCCCAAACAGTTACGTATTATTTACTTGTAATAATATGTGGTTTACAAGCACTGGGTCATATAATTATTGTTATACAATATTGGTGTGTCTATGTAAGTAGTTGTTGGAAACAGTAGCGTAGTAAATATAAGTAGTTGTTTCAGTAGATAATGTGTGGCATTATTAATCATTATTCCCCTAACAATGATTGGGGGAGGTAGTCAGCTGGCAGAGGTAGCCACGTCTGCATCGGTTGACTTTTAAGTGGGGGAAGGGTCGCTAGTTGTACACTTCCCTTTGCATATGAGGCTGAGGGGGAATTTCCCCCTATGAATAGCAATGTGTCAGGGTGGACATAGTCCAATTGCAGAGTTCTCCCTGGAGGATTGGTACGCATAATTGTAGTAATTAATCTATGATTTCGAATGGCTGCGGTCGCAGCAGCTAGTCGGCAGATGAGCTTTCGTATCCTGTTCGAAATGTCGGGATTATAACTTCGAAAAACCATTTGTAAATAAATAATCAACAGCAAACTTATCATACTTATAGTACATCAAGCTCAACATTGTGAGGTTGGAAAGCATTATGACAATTGTACCCATTCAAAGTTTCTTAAATTTGAAAACTAGGATTCTAAAATTTCATTGCGATTTTTTCTAAGATGCTCTTTCTAACAATTTTTGAAAATACCAACAATCGAAAGTTTTTCTGGCTTTCAAGTTTTAAACCCATAATTTTAAGTAGATTCTATACAAATAAAAATATACAGGGTGCTTCATTTAAAATAAGTTAGTTGGAATAATTTATGCAAATCATTAATGGATACTACTTTTTTTAAGAGTATGACCGTTGCCCATGCCTTGCAAATTCTAATGGCTTAAGAAACAAACCCCGGCAGATTGAGGGCATGTCATATGTCATCCAACCGGCCACCCCTTAATAGTTTACGTTGTGGACCGTTTCATATTCATGATTTATTATTTAGTATAATTTAATTTATAAATTAGAAAAATTATTAATTATCAGTATATTACATTTTCTTGTTAAACCCACAATACTAAATAACCGTAATAGAATTGCTAATGCCTTATTTTACTTATACTCGTCATAATGCTCAAAGTAAATTCGGTTCTACTTGAAAGGCAAACAACATAACTAACCTATAAGGATTCTAGAAGATTCTTGTATATTTCGAATTTTTTTTTCTTATGGGTTGTGGATTTATTTGAACAAATGCCACAAGAATTCAACGATCGCTTTTTATTTAAGGAAGGATTATTTCCATAGTTAGCATCATAGTAGCTAAGAAGGTTGTATTTTTACTAGTACGCTAATGTGGAATGTAACGGCAAGGATTGTCCAGAAGTTAATCAAGGAAGATGACACAAGAATAGCAAAATTTACCTTTTAGTTTAGTTTAGACGATAGCTTAAATAAGCATAAACACATAATATGATTTATTGTACTGTGGGTTCACGAGCAATATGTATGTTTTTGTTGCTCATTTCTGTAGGTAAGTAATTGAAATATGTGAAATAAACTATAATAACATTATATTTAGATTCTAGAATAGAATTACTACTTTATATAAAAAGATACTCCAAATACCCCTCGAGTGGCGTAAAAGCATAACAATCCCCATACACAAAAAAGAAACAAAGAATGACCCATGAAATTACAGAGGAATCAGCCTGCTATGAAGTATTACCAAGTTATTAACTAAAATACTAGCACAACGAATTGTTAATACATTAGGAATATGAGAGGAACAACAAGGTTTCCGGAACAACCGATCCACTATAGATGGAATATTTATAATCATTAATCAGACAACTAATGGAGAAATTAATTTAATTTGATAAAATTTTATTTATATGTTTTATAGATTTTTCCCAAGCATTCGACCGCGTAAAATTGAGCTATGTAGTTGAAATTCTGAAAAAACAAGAAGTGGAAGAATCAATAATTCATATAGTAGAAGAACTAAATTCCAACAGTAGAACGATAGTAAAAGCGCACAATAAACTAACAGAAACGATTTCCGTAGCAGTAGGCATAAGACAAGGTTTGAGCCCGATATTGTTCAACACTGTAATGGACGAAATTATAAGTGGTGTAAAGAAAACAATCTGGGGATGTAGAATAGGACGTAGCACTAGTCAAATAGTATGCTTTGCAGACGACATAGGGTTGATGGCAGACAGCGAAGATAATTTCCAGCGAATGCTTTTGCAACTAAACAAAACAGCTAAACATTATAACATGAAGATAGCACCAGAGAAAGCTAAAGCGATGGTAGTAGCAAAAGAACCAGTACGCTGCAATTTAATGGTAGAAGAAAATCATTGGACAAGAGAGAAAATTTAAATGTATGGGATTAGACATAAAAAGTAACAGGAATATAGTGGAAGAAGTGAGATCACAAGCAACCAAGGCGGCGTAGATATCAGGACAATTACGAGACGTAATATGGCGAGACAGATACATGAATATAACAGTAAAACTAGAATCTATAAAACCTGTGTGAGACCTATATTAACCTATGGGGCTGAGGCGAGATGCGAAACGAATAAAACGATGCAGATCTTACGAACAACAGAAATGAAGACGAAGATGATAACTGGGACAAGCCTTAGAGGCAGAATTAGGAACACACAATGAGGAAAGACTGTGGAGTGACACAAACAGTGTGGAGACAAGTGTGGGAAATGGGTTCGAGATAGACGAAGACGCTGGAGGGATCACGTCGAACGCTTGGACAATGACTCGTCAAAATAGCAATGATGGGAAAACCAGACACCAGACGGCCGCAAGGAAGACCACCAAACAGATGGAAGGACAGCTGGGTATCAACCTCTACATAGGACCTGTAGAGGGACATTATGCAGTAACAGGACAAAGTCCTACTTTAAGATGAAGAAGAAGAAGATATTTAGATTCAAGTTGTAAATAATTAGTGAGGTTAGTAGCTAAAATGACGAGTATTTTTAAATTCAATTGCAATATACTTAGTTACTCACACCAGTATGTACAACTATTACACAGGTCTACATGGGTTTCGTTGTTTCAAGTGAGACTTGTGTTCTTTACTAATATGGGGTAGCTGGGGTCGTTTTCGAATGTGAAACACAGGAACCACAAGTTTTCACACAGACGGAACTGAATGACTTGATAAGAGACTTAGGTCTTCCGAAGGACGTTGCACAAATTCTGGGATCCAGACTTCAGGATAAACATCTACTGGCCCCAGGAACTTCGTCTGCTTCGTACAGAAACCGTGAAAAGGATTTCGTGCCCTACTTTTCCCAAGAAGGATCGTTGGTGTACTGCCTTAACATTCCTGATTTAAAGTATCCCGAATAGGGTTGGCAACATTGTGGTGATCTTAAAATCACTTCCATGCTATTGGGCCAGCAGTCTGGATTTACAAAGTACCCTTGTTTTTTGTGTGAGTGGAACAACAGAGCGCGTGATCAACATTACACGCAGAAGAAATGGGCCACCCGAGAAAGACTTCTACTTGGAACTAAGAATATACTGCGTGAAAGCTTGGTTGATCCACAGAAAGTATTACTACCTCCTCTCCATATCAAGTTGTGGATGATGAAGCAGTTTGTATAAGGAAGGGGAATGTTTCAAATACCTTTGCTCCAAATTTTCTTCAGTCTCCGAAGCAAAGTGGAAAGAAGGTATTTTCTTAGACCTCAAATTAGAGCTTTAAAATCTGATGAAACGTACGAACCGACAATAACAGATGTTAAATGTCAAGCTTGGTGTGCATTCAAAGATGTTGTAGAACATTTTCTTGGAAACAACAAGCACCCAGATTATATGAACATTGTCCAAAATATGCTGAATAAGTTCCATAAATTGGGTTGCAATATGAGCATTAAACTCCATTTTCTTCATTCTCAGTAGACTACTTCCCTGAAAATCTCGGAGATATTAGTGAAGAACATGGAGAACGATTTCACCAGGATATAAAGGAAATGGAAAGGCGATACCAAGGGTGATGGAATACAAGAAAAAAAAACAGGAAACGAGATATTACGGTATCTGCAATATAATAATACGAATGCAGTGTACAATACTTATTGGTATTACCTATCATATAAGTTTTTGCAAACAACCCTTATGCGTAATTATTATATTAAAGATCTTATATGTTAACTGATTATTGATAACGGAAACTTGGTCTCTGGATAATTTGTTTTCGTTCAGTAGCTTTCTATCAAATTTTATGTTAGAAGTCCTGCCGCTATTAAGGACACAGCTAAAGCTAATACTTTTGCTTTTTCGTTTCTTCTTTAAACGACGATAAGATTTTACAAACATGAAAAGTACTTTCTAACGCAAAAAATTCCGGCAAATCAAATAATCCCGAATATTAAATTACGCCAAAACCCGAGCGGCAAATACGCTTGACAAACTTTTACACACAGTGCAAATAAAAGCTTTCCTATGTACTCTAATTTTTAGTTACAGCAGTTGCTACCGAATCACAAAGTTTCGCATTTTCAATGCCGGCTTCTGATTTTATCTAATTTCCGAGGTAACGTAATTAAAACGGTTTCGTAACGTCCATTATCTGCGATTACGCGAACGAGTTTTTCGTTCAAACATTCACCTGTTCATGACAATGGAATCGAATTATTTAATCATCCGTATTTAACCGATAAATCTGTCAGTAATGATAGGTTCCAGTTACTAATTAAGTGATTTTACACGCGGGCTAGTAATGCGTTATGTAAAATGCCTCGCGTGTTCAATTAACATAATCATATCTCTAAATATACAATTCCTGCTTTATATTAATATTTATATATAAAATTTAAATTAAGGTGTTACATAATTTTTATAAGCAAGGTTGAATTCCAATCGATCTGAAGTTTATATTTTCCTGGATTCTATAACGGTTGTCGTTTTAACTTGCAGTTTCAATTTTGTTTGCATTTTTCACCTTCAAAACCTATCGTTTGCGCTCCATAAAGTTTATGGTTTACGCTCAAATGGCCATAAAGTTGTTTACCTATATTAGAAAAACATTTTGAAAATAGAATGCAATCAAGGTGGGATATTAAAAATTCCTCAAGTTTATATCCTTGAAATCGGCAAAACTCTATGGCTATTTATAGATCAAGCCGCATAGGTCTGTCTCATCAAGTTCTTTTTCGCTTTTTGAGTGATTTTTCTATGACAACTTGCGTGTTAAACGCAAGCTTACAACTTAACGTTATGTGGAGGACAGTGTAATTGCTTCTAATTTAAAAAGAGAATTGTTGTAAACAAAATAATGGTTGTATATGACACTTTTTATATCAAAGTAAATGATATTAGGTTATGCACTTCGAGGTTATGCACAATAATTATCATTACTCATGGTTACCGTTATTTATTTTGCTTCCACATCACGTGCATTATTTAAAAAATTATGCCACACATAAAAGAAATTTCTATTGCATTATATTACAATACCAAATCACCAATTAGCTCTCGTCGAGACAGAAATATAATTAATCAGTTGATTCAACTCGATAGCAGCATAATGGTTTGTTAAGCATTTAGAAAAATGTTATTATAACTCTAGTTATGTTAATTTCCATAGAACTATATAGTAATTATAATGCTTGATAGACATAACAATCACTATTATCTTCGGCGGCGTTCCTGACAGAAGTAAAACTGGGACTGCAACAATTAAAAATGTTAATAATTCGACGAATATGGAATGTAAATTGATTTTTATAGCTTAATCCTTCAAAAGGTCAATACCATTAGCATTAAATACTCTTCCAAAAACAACAAAAGCAAAATTGCAAATTCAGATGCAAGAAATCATAGAGAAAAACATTATACGATGATAATAAATTATGGCGAGTTTTATATGTGTTTGCATATTTTACGACCAATTCAGTTTAATTTGTTGTCGAAAGTCTTTTGCATATTAGATAATTTTAGATAAAAAGATACCACTTTGACTGTGCACGTAGTTTTATATTTTGCTAATAGAACCACTGATTTGTTGCTATATTAAATTGTAATTCTATCAAACGTTATCGAAACAGGGATATATTTAGTTATTAATTCTGGGCAATGTTAATTAATGTGAAGAACATTCGGCCATAAAAATGTTAAATAATAACAAATATTAGTAAATACTCAAGGTTACTAGAATTATTTGAGGTCATTCCCTGTAAAACTATTAATTTTAATAGTGATTTGGAACAAATCGACATATTCTAGAAATTTCCTACTTAAAAAAGACATTAAAACTGCTATTCTGTGTTTTCACTATATTCAGAAAAATTATTTTAAAACAATCGTCATACTGTATGGCCATAGTTTCACATTCCTAGCCACAGGATTTTTTGGATTCTATTTAAATAATGTTTTAACCATCATCATGACCATTTCATCCTTCACAATACACTTATCGCTCCCTCAAAAGTAGCAATTCGCTCAAAGCATATTTTAAGCACTTCATTGAAAAGAATATTTTAAAATCATCCTCCTAGTTAAATAATATATACAATTCTATTCAGATAAACTACTTTAGAACCAACCGCATGACCATTTCATCCCTTGTAATACACTTATCGTTCCCTCAAAAGTAGAAATTTGCTCAAAGGATATTTTTGGCACTTCATTCAGAAGAATATTCTGAAATCACCTTCTTAGTGAAATAATTTTTAGAACTCTATTCAATAAAGCTGTTTAGAAGCAACTGTATGACCATTTCATCGCTTACAATACACTTATCGCTACTTCTAAAGTAGAAATTCCCTCATAGGATATTTTTGGTACTTCATTTGAAAGAACATTCTATAATCACCCTCCTAGTTAAATTATTTTTACAATTCTATTGAAAAAAAGTTATTTTATAACCACCCACATGGCCATTTCATCCCTTACGTTACACTTATAGCCCCTTAAAATGTATAAATGTGATCAGAAGTGATTTTTGGCAAATCGTTTAAAAGAACATTCCAACATCATCTTCCTAAGCATTATTTTTATAATTCTGTCGGAAAGAGTTATTTTAGTACCACCGTCAAGGCCATTTCATCCCTTACATTACACTTACAGTCCCTTAAGAAGTATAAATTTGCCCGAAGGTCATTTTTGGTACTTCATTAAAAACAATATTCTAAAATCATCCTCCTAATTCAATATTACTTTCCCATACCTTATAGGTATAGGGTAAGTATTGAAATCATGAAAATTTTCG